>OMOT01069507.1:0-12206 GCA_900312575.1 Acanthochaenus luetkenii | reverse complement strand
CACAGTAAACATGTCCGTTGCTGCGCAGCTGGGGATCTTTCTACATATGAGGTGTTACGCACACATCCTCAACCTCGCCTGCCAGCGAGCCTTGAAGTTGCCCTCAGTAGCCCGACTGATCGGTAGAGTTAGGCGCATCACTAGCTTCTTTCATCGCAGCACCACCACGAGTCACGGCCCTGGAACAGAAGCAGACCCTGCTAGGTAAGCCATGAAGGCTTTCAGTGTTTTTTAATCATGGTGCCATCATTTTGCACTTGGGGTGTATTTAATGGGTTACTGTAGTCAAATGGTGGATAAGTCATTATAAATCGAATCGATAATCGTCTGAAATCGAAAATCGATTCTGAAATTGAACTCGTGACCCTAAGAATCGAAATCGAATCGAATCGTGACATCACTACCGATTCCCACCCCTAGTGCAAACCATTAAACACGCAAAACCCTCATTTAAAAACTCTCCACCACGTTTGCACCTGTTGTCATTTACGCAATCTTTCTTAGTAAATCACCTGCAAAACGCCCATCAACCAAACGCGCAAACTTTTTGAATGCGCATGCAAATTAGTACCCTGTACACCTCCATTACATTACAGCATTTAGAAGACGCTTTTGTCCAAAGCGACTTACAATAAGTACATTTTGTCAACAGTAGTCAAACCAACTGTATATCGCAGTCTTCATCAGCTAAGCCTTCAATAGGAATAAGTAGCATTCATAGAGTTGGAAGTATTTTTTATTTTTTTTAAAGAAGAGAAGGAGACCCTTACATGTTAGATAATTCAGTTCTAGTAGGGTCCAGGTGTAATCATAAAAGATGGGTTCTTTTCTCCGGTGAAAGATGGGTAGCGATTCTGACTGAACTGATTGTGATGAGCTTGTGATGAGCAACTACTAAGTCCACGTAGACATGGGGGGGGCTATGCGACCTGCAAGAGTGGAGGAGAGGAGCGGATGAGCTGGAGTTTGGAACCTGACCAGGGATTGTAGATAAGGATGGGCAATTCCATGTACTGGCCTGTAGGAGAGTACCAGTGTCTTAAATTTGATGCGAGCAGAGATGGGAAGCCAGTGAAGTGACCGGAAGAGGGGAGTGACTTGGGAAAATGTGGGTTGGTTGAAGACCAGTCGGGCCGCAGCATTCTGGATGCGCAGTAGAGTAGGGTCGGGCCGGTTTCCGGTTTTACCGGTCTGTGATCTGCCACCGGTTTCATTTTATACACACTGACTATACCGGCATTTGTTATTAGGAGATAATACAGCAAAAAAAACTACTGAATGGATTAACTTGTATTGCACTACTATGTAAAGTGATAAATATATTAGTTCAGAAACTGAGCACTAATTGTATCTGTGCGCTACATGAGCAGAGTTGGTTAGAAATGCAGTTTGGGATCAAGTTTCACTTACAGCTGGTCGGGGGAGCGGGAAGCCGTGTAGTCTTTTTCAAAGCCGTAGAAAGCAGTTAGCCACAAGGCTAACAAGGCTAACACCAGCAGCAGTTACAGCAGAAGAAACTACTCAGACTCCCCTACAAATAAAACCACTGAGGAGAAATTCACAAACAGGAGACTGAGATTGACGCAGAAGCCAACCCGTTAGACTGGTGGAAAAACACAGAGGCCCGCTTTCCATAGCTATCAAACGTAGCATGCAAGTAATTATGTATTTGCGTAACTAACACTGTCAGAAAGACTGTTCAGTACAGCAGAAGGTTGATTCGCCCCAAAAGTCTCTTCTGAGGTACCTAGATCTGTGGCACGCAGGCTTTAAATAGCATTTGATTTCTGATTGAGTGTGAGTAATGAGACAAATGTATGCCTATAAAATTTGTTTTACTATGTCTTTGTTTTGTATTCCGACAGTTACATAAAAGTTTACAATTTGCTCTTTCTAAAACTTTCATAGCCGACACATTTGCACTAGTCTGGAGCCTTATTTTATTTATTTTGATGTCAAGCACGTTTTGTAAGGACCTTATTAACCAAGACCGAATATATTTAGGTTTTAGACTATGTTTTTGATGCCTATACTATGCAATATTGATTATAATCAGTTCGTTTTAGTGACCATGTTGTTTTTAAACTTTGAGTATTGCTGTTGCATTTAACATGGTACCTAATAACGAGGAGTCGATATTACCGGTGTAAGCCAGTATTGGGCAACATATCAAACACAGTACCAAGCCTACTGTAGAGGTTTGGTGGCAGAGGCGGGTAGCCTGGCCATAAGAGCGTTGCAGTAGTCTAGGCGGGAAATGACAAATGTTTGGACCAGGAGTAAGGAACGGGCAGATTCTGCGGATGTTGTACATTTCCCATGTTATGCCATGCACTACGGACATAACACTTGTTGTGCAATGCATTCACAAAAACACTTAGCTATTATGTCCACCAGGCACATCTTTTTTTTAGCTAGCAGAGCTAAACAGATGCTTGTAGGAAAAACTCCTTTTGAAAACCAGTTTGAAGCACAGTGCTCTTTTGCTGAAAGTTGAAATACTTTTAAAGGGTCATGAGACTAAGTTTGATAATTTCTCCGCCTGCTGCGCGATTTTGAAAAGGGAAAGACTGTAGCATGTACGATGATGTGCAAAGTTTTGTAAACCACCAAAACATTATTCAGTCAAAGGTTTTCAGCTGCTATTTGGCAACAGTAAACTGGGATTTGCACAGAAACTTCAGGGAAAAAGCATTATGTGAAGTATCGTCAAGGTTATGGCCAGGATGGATGCGTTTCATCCTAAGATTGCCATGAACATTAAGTAACAGCAAAAAAAAAAAAGGTTTCAAACTCCGTTAAGTTCTAGCGCTTTTAGAACTAACACAATAGCTTCTCAGTACTGTCAGGACAAATAAAAATACAAAACACAGGTAATAACAGGATATTATGTCGATAGTTATTAAAAAGATGAATACTTCATAAACAGTACTGTAATATGCTTAAATTACTTAAAAACAAATGTATTATATTAATCACAAGAATTTGACATTTTTCATGGAAACTGGACATGGAAACTGTAAGGATAGTTTTAAACAACACAAATAAAAATCCAAATAACAGCATCTAAAATAAAGTCAAATGCATCTCAAATACAGTGATACTGGCCTGTATCCACTTTAATTCAGTCAATAACATGAATATAACAATTTATTAGAGGGCTCCGCCTTTTTGGGGAAAATAAAACATCAATGATGACAGACGAGAGCCGCAGTTATCGTGGTGGTCACGATAATAAAAGCTAGTGGCGGTGTCATAACCGTTATTGCTTGTTACTGTGATATATAGTAATACTGGTTATTGTCCCCTCCCACTGAAAAGAGAGGTTCCCGGTGGAAACGCAGGTGTTCAGTGTCCCAAATGCTCAGATCTGTAGTACAACACACTTACACATGTACAACCCTTCTACATAAGGACCCAAATACAAACCAAAAATAAAGAGGCCATTTGTAAAAACAAAATAATCTGTGCCATGGCATATCAGCATCCACAGAAAGCCAGTGGGCTTATCTGTACTTTTAATTAATGTCATCTCCCCAACTGTCCTCCCAGAAAAGCCAGGAGAGATGCCACAAAAACACTAAACTACAACAAAAAAACATAGGCTTATGTAATGTTTCCAGGAAAACAACAGGAAAATATATCTACCTTAAAACGGTCTCTTGTATTTACTTAAATCAGGAATGGGTAGTACTTCTCTGTTAATATATCACCATGACATTTGTTTTGATGATACACCGTTAGGCTAGGTGGAATGAAACTTGTCGCAGCTTATTTGATGTCCAAACTCTTTTTAGATGCATACCTGCCACAACTGATAATAGTCTGATAATGTGACACTTCATTTATCCCTGATAGAGAAATGCAGTTTTTGCTTGCCTGCCTCTACAGGAAGGTCAAAGTGCAGGGCAAAACAACAGCTGTGGAGCTGGTAGGGAGTCATTGTCTTGCTCAAGCACACTTCAGCAGGGTGGAGGCTTGCTGTCATGGGGGACTGAACCCAGGCCCTCCAATTGGGGTGGGAATCACAAGAAGCCCCACGACATGATATTATCACGAATCGAATCACGATATTTGAGTCACAATACTATATTATTGAGATTTTTAATGGTTTGCGATATGCTGAGTAACCATATTTGTCGATGGTTGTTATCTCGCTCATTTTTACAGAAAATCTTTTATATTTAGTTATATTTCCACTCACAGAACTGAAGTTGGAAGATACAATATCACATTCGGTAGCTTGCTTTCTCTGCCCCCTCGGTGAAAAAAATCCCCAAAAGAATCTGTTGTGATCATCTAAAGAGGCCATACAATTTATCTTTACAATAACCAAGAACCAAAGTGATTAAAATGTGTCAATAAAATGGACCCATTTCTCTCACATTCACTCATGACAGCAGTACTGTTTTGGTGAATGCAATCAATGAGACTTTCATTAAACTGTTGACTTGTACCTAGATATCACTGTTTGTGATACAGGACCTCTTGTCTGCATCTTTAATCAGACATCTTCTATTTTTAGGGTTAAAAAGAGAGAGAAATAAATCTTTCCAAAACACTAAATATCCATTTGGGCAAAACTTAATCCGTCAATATTCTAATCCTAATATATATATATATATATATATATTTTTTGTAAACAAAAGTCTGAAGATGACTCACTACCTTGCCAGTAATTTAAGAAAGCAGAAATGTTTTGAAGTTAAATATCTCATTTTGGAATGAAACTCTGATTGGCTTAAATTTTTGGAATGGATGTATTCCCCTTTTTTGTTGGACAGGGTCACACGCGATCTGCTCTGAGCGGAGATGCAGGCCATGCGACAGGGAGGGCCAGTAATTGAAGTGAGCTGTCAAGACGGGGTGATGTGTGTGTGTGTGTGTGTGGTGCCGTTTGGACACAGCACTGTGCACGTGCCAGGGCGGCTCCCCTCCTACAGGGTGGCACATATTGAAGTCCCTGATGAGACTAATGCAGGAGGAAATGGCTTTGGCATCGTGCCCGGGAAAGAGGTGAAAGGGACGCCTGGATTAGGGCACTTGGATTCCTAAAAAAAACACTGAGGACACCGGTTGATTCAGATGTTTGTCTCCACTGCGTGTTATTTTGAATTTTTGTTGTTCCACAGGGTTTGATTTGCAATGAATATTCATATTTTTCCCATTGACTTAATGATGACCACTTTTTTTTTTTAAATACAAAAATTAAACCACTCATATTTGTATCATTACAGAACCATTGGCTGTAAGGTCCTTAAAATGCAATTAGTGAGAAAGATCTAATTTCTGTATTAAGAGTTAATCAGATGCAGATTTGCAACTAATGACGTGCCAACGTGGATTGCCAAAAACATGCAACGCTTTCTTGCAGTTGACATGATTAACTACAATTATAAAAGGTAAAACAAAAGAACTAATGGGTAATTCTATCTAATCAAAGACACAATGGAGATAATTGCATTGCTGGTTGATGAATTAGCCAGTTATTTATCTGACAATTTTGGTTATTTCATCTTTGTCAATACCTGCCTCACTGGTATATTGCCTTGAAAGACAGAAAAGTTACTTCTAAAACACATTTAGTAGCCATGTTTAAACATATTAAATTATTATCATGTTCAATTTAATGTACGTAGGATATCTCTTGTATTTATTTAACCTCCTCTCCTCTCAATCATGCTTTGCAATCAACTGGTTTGTTTTTTTATTGTTGCATTTTTCCAGCAGCCTTGCTTCACATCGATTCAGCTTCCATAACCTGCTCTTGGTATCAGAGGGAATTTTTGACATAATTAGCATAACTCCTTATCCTAAATGAGATATCCACAATTTGAAAAGAATGAAACCCATGCGCTATTTTTTGTTTGTTTTGATAGCACAACATTCTAACAAAATAATATACAATTTAAAAGGAGCAGTAGGTGAAGCCCTTGTTTCACAATTATAAAACCTTTAACCGACCTCCTCTATATTTCAAAGATATTTAATTAAGAACTTCGATACATTTCCCCCCAAAATTGATATAGAGCATTTTGGAAACTACCTCTTCCTGTGTATTTGTATTGCGGTACTATATGTTCCAAAGGTGTTCTGCTTATTTAGCAAAGCCCTAGGTTGATTTATGCTAAAAGGCTGGTTCTATAATTCACAACCAAAATCTGTCTTCATGTTCAAAGTTAAATCTGATTTTACAGCAAAATTCCAGCTTTAAATCTCAAAGCGAGAGTTATTTATGTGGCTGTAAACTAAATATAAATATGAACGAGCAACAGGGGCTTGCTATGCTCAGTGGAAAGGCTCGGTGATAAAACGTCTTGTTAGCTCTACTGTGGAAAATATGCTTATCAAACCGCATGTTAATATAAGCAGTAAATAATGCGATCATCGGCCGGAGATGCTGGAAACAGCGTGAAGGAGCCTGAAGCCACACTGACTACGGGGAGGTGTTGTTGTTTTTTTTAAAACATGGGCTACAAGTGTGAGAACTGGGTTAATGTGACCTGAGCAGGGAAGACGTGAGCTGGTCATAGCAGCACACACTGGGCAAACCCAAACACACAATTGCAAATAGACAGGAGAAGGCAGATGTACATGTATGATAAATCAACGCACAAGGCAAACTAGAAATACAGAGTGTCTGCTGAACTGCTGCTGCTCTGTTACCGATAACAATTGTTTTGACATTTCAAGGTTTGCTCTTTTTTCAGCCAGAAGTGCAGCAGCAAAGAGAGCTGTTTTGTGGAATAATATGCTAATTTGGTTTTACGGTATAACATTTAAGAATTAATTATCTGATGTACTAATGTGGGACAGATGCAGGATAAATGTATGAAAGGTACTTCTATTATGGCTACCCATGTACAATATAAACAGAAAAAAGAGGTATACGATACACATCACACATGTTATTTTAATGGAGACAACTGCTCACATATTCTCTCAGTCTAGGTATTAGTAGATATACCTCAAACACAGACAATAAAAGACTGCTCAGATATGGTGCAACCCCCGTTTCTTGAACCACATGTATCCCTATTGGCATTGGATCGAATCCTGCCAGAACCTTTTCCAGTACAGTATGTTTCCCTCACTCTGCCTCCCTCAGCTTTCCTACTGTCTCACTAAAGCCAAAAATACGTATACAGTATATATATATATATACATATACTTAAAATAACACAGAGAATCAAGGAACTTACATCAGAAAACAAATAAAACAGACTGGAGCCGTATATTTTCATCTTCACTCCTAAATGACTTAAGTAAACTTTATTTATAAAGCGCCTTTCAAAACAAGAGTTACAAGGTGCTATAAAATAAAATGAAATGAATGAAGAATGTAACAATAAAAATAACTATACTACACAGAAAGGCAAACGCACATTACAAAACAAAGTGCTTATGAAACTGGTGAGTTTTTAACAGCTTCTTAAAACTATCCACTGACTGTTTTTTATAACTAAGGGAAGACAGTTCCAGAGAGTAGGAGCTACAACTGCATAAGCCCTTAAGTTTTAAGCCTAGATTTCGGGACAGCCAGAAGGCCTTGGTCAGCAGACTTGAGAGATCTCAGTGATCTCACCATGTCCAGGGGACGCAATAATTCAGAAATGAAGAGTGGGGCCAGCCTGTGTAGTGCCAGTTATAGGTGATTAAAATAATTGTAAAATAAATTAATTGACTGGTTACCCAGAATTGGCCGATACTGGTGTGATGTGTCACTCACCTACGTTGTGTCTTGGTTAAAAGTCTAGCAGCCACATTTTGGACCAACTGGAGCCAAGACACAGAAGAGCGACTAAGGGTGGTGAATAGTGCATTACAATAATCAAGACGGGAGGAGACAAAAGCATGAATGATTTTCTCCAGATCTTGAAAGGACAATTAATTACATTAATAGTAGTCCAATAAAATAACCCTGCTTCCTCTCTCTCACCAGTAAGGCTTTTCTGGTGATCTTCTCCTGCTCAGTTTCTATTAACCTGACACACTAACCTCACATCTTCTCAGCTTATGGCACCGTTCTCACTTTAGCCCTACTGCTGCTGAATCACCTCACTGCCTTTGGGGTGAGAAAGCCGGCCCATGACCTTTCCAATGTTATCACCTCTGATCTCCTTAGAGCGGGAGCACAAACGATGACAGGAGGTGATTATCAAATCGTGTCCTTGTGGAGAACGTTCCTCCCAAGTTGTATTGGAAAGAACAAACTTCCCAAGAACGCAAGAAGAGAGAATACATTTTAAAGTTTGAGATGGGCGGTGTGCTTGACGTCGTGCCATCAATTAAGACACACAGATGTTCATTTTCCCATTTGTTGCAACCGGCTCTGTACTAATAATAACCATCCAATGCATCCTCGGTTGGCAAGTAAACTTCTGGGATCTTTATCCGTCCTCTACGTTGAAATGCATAATGGACGCAAGAACGCATATTGAGAAATCCCCAGGGTGCCACATACTGTAGGTACCACAAATGTTGTGGTGCCTCAGCATCTGCTTTCAGGGACAACTCTCCTCAAGCTGCACTGCAATTCTCATAACCATCCTCAGTCAGTGCTCTTGGCTAACACCATGAAAAAAATGACTATGAACTTGAGTCAACTCTATTTGACCTGGAATTTGGTGGAAGAATGGGGGTGGAAGACTTGATTCACAATATGATGAATAAAACCTTCCCTGAGGCCCAACAGTGAAATTTGTCAGGCCGGCCCTGCCTTCTCAGGCTGTTGTTGAGTGCTTCCTTAGCAAGAGGTTCTTTGTCTCGATGGAGACAAATCTTGGGTGGACTGTTTGTTTGGAGAAGGGGTGTGAATGGCATGGAAGTCCATCAAATCAATTAGTCTTATGCAGAGACAGCCTGGCTTGGCCTGGGCTGAGGGGGCTTGGCCTGGGCTGAGGGAGCTTGGCCCGATCCTCTGTGAGGGGTTATGTGAGTCAGAGTGTTACCGCAGCCAACACTCATGTGTACTCAAAACACCAGTATGAGTAGAGGGGGGGGGGGTGAAAAGCTTGCATATGGCCAGAGCCAGTGTGTCACATTTGGGCTAGGGTTCACATTGGGCTCTGCTGCTCACACCACTGAACTCATCTGACGATCGTCGAGACACAGCACTGTGATTGTGTTTGGGGGTGAGATTTACCAGCTTAAGAATGCTGGGTTGAGCTGGGCAGAATACAGTAATGTATGTGTAGAGAGCATTCATTCTGCATCTATCCTTGATTAGTATAGCAGAAATTGTTTCTTGAATGTTGTAAAATATATGTTAATATGTTGTAAAAGGACATTTAAAGGGCTCTGAACTAGGAGAGGACCATCCCTTGTAACGTCGGTAAAGAGAGAACAAAGCTTGACACTTCCTCTTGACGATGGAGGCGGTAATACTGTGGCAATGGTTCAGCAAACATCCTGTCAAAATGTTAAAGAATTGTCTGCAGTACTAATGCAGGAAAAGTGTATTTCTACAGAATCAGCATGGTGCCTAGGATGCACTGAAAAGGAAGGAATGAAGAAGTGACTGTTGACATGACCCTCCAATGTGCAGTTTCAAGATTTTTATCTTCTCCCAAATGTGATGAAACTTCCAGTAGTGCTTGGTGAAGAGGAAAACAGGGTGTGTGTTCCTGAAAAGTTTGTGTTAGCATTCTACAAACTCATTAACGTGCAACTAATTGTTGATTTATTCAATCTATTTCTTTTTTACTGTCTCTATTGATAATAGCAACATATATAACTGTGTGTGTGTAGTCATATGGGAGGAGGGTTTTGTGTGTGTGTTCGTAGTGAAGGAAGGACTGTACGTTTGTGTGTGTGTGTGTGTGTGTGTGTGGTGGAGTGGGGTGGGCCTATTAAATGGAGGCTGACAAGGAGTAATTATTCTAATGCAGTTGCTCCCAGACTAAACAGGAGTGGAAGGGGCTGTGGTGTCAGATGCGAGTCATTAAAGCTGACAGGGGCTGGATCAGTCCTCGGCAGCTGCCTGGCTCCCAGGTGGGCTGACCCACGCTAAGGTTTCCGCCCGTTACCGGAGGCAAGGCATGGCAGGCCGCGGGCACGGATGTTTTACACCGGCTAATGGATGCCTGCGATTTAACCTGCATCTGTTCTGTGTAGTCGTGTAGAACGTATGAAGGCGGATATGGGGTTTTTGACATTTCCATAGAGTAAAAAGCAGTAAACCCACACATTATTCAAGAATGAGGACCAGTGGTTTCTTATACAAGATATTAGGTGATTTTATTCCAAAGCGCAAGAAGCGTAAGATTTCCTAATATTTATCCTATGGAAAAGTCAAAAACCTTTATTCGCCTTCATATGTTCTACATGACTGCCAAAAACAGACAGATTAAATTGTGTATTTTCATAGGAAAACTGCACACTATTCAAAAATGTCTTATACTAGATAGAATTAGATTTTACTCCATAATCCAAAAAGTTCAATATGCAGTGCAGCAAATGTTTTGGTCAAGTAACAATCTTTAACTGACACTGCACTTTGCACATTTTGTACTGTGGAATGAAATAGAGCTATATCTGACGTAAGAAATCCTCATTTTTTATACTGTGCATATATCCTACCACTTACTATACTTGATACAAATGACACTTGTACACCTAATCTCTCAGGGTGAGTTTCATTCTACTTAGTAACCTTACAATCTAAAATGTGTGCCTGTATCTCCAAATCACTCAGTTATTAAAACATTATTAAACAGACTTCCACATTCTTCTATACAAAAAAATAATTGTAACTGCTCTTTTCACAGACCAAAACCCCAAACTAACCCAGATTGCACTGTTTAATTTGTAGAAAGCTGGTATACAGGGCATTGCAGTGGGTCAACACTCTCTTGCCGCCGTGAGCAGAAATCCTTCCCTTGGTTGCAGCTGTGTTATGCTAATTTATTTGAATATGTTGGGAACTACACATATTCATGGTTGCCTGAAGCTTATCTCAAAGACTCAGTATTAAGAATAATTCTATTAATTAACAGTATGGAGCAGCATAATTCTCAATTTCTTGGCATTAAAAAAGGCTAATATCAATGGTTTTCCTAATGGTAAAGTTGACGGCAATGTAATTAATTACTATGTGCATACTGTATGTCTCAAAGAATATTTCACAAGGACATATAATGTTATGGTAACTGGCCAAGAACTTTTTGTTATAAGTTTCCACGTTTTATGGGAAGTCAAGCTGTACTGTTAGGGCGATATGCATGCGGTAGTAGCTCGGGAGGTAGAGTTCCTGCCCCGCAACCGCAAGGTCGGCGGTTCGAGTCCAGCTCCTCCCGGGGATAAATCTGTCGTAGTGTCCTTGAGCAAGACACCTAACCCCCAAAAATTGCTCCCCGGGCGCCGTACTGTACATGGCAGCCCTCTGCTCCGGCCCCCCTAGCATGTGTGTGTATGTGCAATCACTTGTGTGTATCCGTGATGGGTTAAATGCAGAGAAATAATTTCACTATGTGTGCGGTGCTCTGTGCATGGGTGTGACAATAAAGTAAATTACATTTAAATTTAATTAACATGCCTCTTCCCATAGTCTTTTACTATGTGCTTTTCAACACAGCATGTCAAGATTATTTTCTTTGAAGGAAAATGTCGGCTGTCATGTTTTATGCATACGCTTTTCCATTTAATTTCTCTATCACGTCGTAGTTGGAAAATGCGGCTTGACTTGTGCTCCAGCTATTATAATTTACAGCGTACAGGTTTCATACATTTACTACAGATGCTTAGCCCTTGTTCACTTGCCAGTAAACTAGAACCAATACACAGATAATGAAATATGACACAGATGTAGAGCGACCCTAAAACTCCATTGAAACCCAGACTAATTAAATTATTTTAGTGTTAAGGCAGAGTGACCCACCACACCTATTCAATGGAAGGGAAACTGAGATACATTACTGCCTTTAAATGAAAAATTACATTACAAAAAAACACAACTGAGCAATTACACAACGAAGAAAATCTATTTTTGCAGTTTTCATGTAGCTGTGAACAGGGAGGACCTTCATTATATCAGCAGTGGACAACATGACTGTACGATATCTGATATTTAATAAAAGGCTAATATTGGCCCGATATATCAGCAAATTGATATATCAGTCTAACCCCAGTGCAAAGCTATAAGAGTAGGGCAGCATCTCTCACGTACCCGATCTGTCTAATTTACTCAAATGTTCTGCCCTGATATC
>OMOT01069506.1:0-12340 GCA_900312575.1 Acanthochaenus luetkenii | reverse complement strand
TTTTTTATAAAAAAAATTTTTTTTTACATACGTTGGTGCTCCTAATTTTTGGATGGTGCTCCTAACTTTTGGCTGGTGCTCCTAACTTTTGAAGTTGGGAGCACCAGTGCTACCAAGTGAAAAAGTTAATTTCGAGCCCTGCTTATATAAGTCCACATATCATATAATGAAATAGGAAGTGTCTATAGACAAGTTTATACAGTGTAAAGCATTTTGAATCATGAAAAAACTGGTTTAAGCAGCCGTTTCCAAACTTTTGCTGGTACTGTACATTTCATTTTTGGCTGGTAAAAGAAAAGTTTGGTGGGTAGAATTTTTCATCTACCAGACATTTGGCTGGTGAGCTAAAAAGTTAATTTCGGACCCTGGTATCAGAAGAGAAACTGCCAACGAACAGCCCTATTTTGTACTATTCTGTAATTCCATTAATTGTTGTTCTGGTAGATCTAGTTTGGCTCATTTGCTTTTGAGGACAATTGCATTGGGAATTGATGAAATAATGACACATAAACACAACATTAACCATGTTGACCGTAAAATGTGAAGTTTGGCTGCGTGTTTGCTGTGAGGCTGACATTAGTTGTTTAGCTCGGCTATTCTATGCTTGGTTGTGTCTAGTTTAATTTCATACCCGACATGGAGTGAGTGGATAATTTTTCCAGCTGCGTTGTAATGCTACTGTGCCTTTCCTCTTGGACAAAATACACTTGGGAGTGTTGTTTTGGTAGCGTTAAGTCACAACTTTTAAAAATGTTTTGTCGTCAATCATTTAGAGCACCAATTTCCTGTACCTGGAAACAGTACAGAGTACTTGTTACTAATTTCATGAGTACTCGAACAGGGAAATAAGGTCAAATGCACATCACTACTTTTTGAGTTGTCTGCTCTATTTCTTCGTTTCCAGTTGAAACATTCAGGAAAAACTGGTTTCACTGAGTGAGCTAATAAATCAAGCTGATGAGCTTGGCCATTGTTTACTTTTCTCAAATGTATGCAAATACAAAATTGACATATAATACCAGTGTAATGCTAAGCAGGTAATTTCTAGAACACACAGAAATTCAACAAAGCTTGCTGGACTTACCTCTGAGATAGGGTAGTAGCAGTAGCTCCAGTACCAGAAGCTCTTAGGAAACTTGGACGTGAGGTGCTGCTCAGGGACAAAGGGGTGAAAGGTCTCCCTGAGCATAGTGTCTCTAGAGTCTCCTGCCTGCACCCCAACTTTCTCCATACACTGCCCCATTGCCAAGTCTTCTATAGAGGTAGTGTGAGTGCACACCTTGTTTTTGAAACCCTCTACGAACCTCCGCAGAGCCTCTTTACTCAGCACATAGCCCGCACCCCCACTCATGTAGCCCTGCTTGGTGTAGGGCTTGAATCTTCGGCCAAAGTAGACAGGCTCATCCGGTGTGCGGTTTGCAAGAACCCAGCGTAGGTTGTCCACGATTACATAGGTGTCGTCGTCTGCCTTGAGAAACCAATCGGCCTCGTGGGCGTGATGCTCATAGGCATAATGGTAGGCCCGGATCGTCTTCCAGTAGAGCTGGTCCCGGCCCTCCTTGGTACCCAAGCCCACAGTGGGGAAGTCAGGGTCGTCCACAGAGCTCATGAAGACCACAATATTGCAGTGTCGACTCCACGTGGTCTTCACATGCTGAGCCTTCTTCTCCAAATTGTTGGGACCGGTCATTACCCAGCAAAGAATGCGCACCGTCTTGTATAGCTCATCTGCCATGTGGCTATCCTCACCTGGTAAGGGAATGTTTACATTAACTTTAAATTGTACATGGTATCCCTGTATATGACTCTTTAAAACGTTATACATTTTCAATTATTGGCAACTAATTAGGCTACATTGTTCTACATACAGTATGTCAAAGACTTAAACTATTGGACATTGCACATGCCTGTCATATAATCATAACTAATGTACACATGGCACTTAATTACAAATGTTTATAATGTCTGAAATAAATGTCAAACGTATTAAACGCGATACTATTTTTTTAAAGAAAAGGTTGTCTTGGTTTTACCCGTTAAGTCACGAAATTACCAACTTACAAGGAAGTTTGTACTGGTGTGGTGCCACTGCATTAGCACACACAACAGTGTCGTCTATTAAAATGAGGCTCGCTGAACGGCTCTCGGTGTCGACAGCGTACCTTTGTGATGAGGGTGGTTCAGGTTGAACAGTGCAGACCTCTCCTTCTTCCAAACCTTGCTCTCCAACTCGGGTTCGTGCAGCTGGTCAGGAAGTGTGTCCAACCCATTGGAGTGGCGTGCTGAGAAACTCTTCTCGAACCACACCTGCCGCAGGAACACGTAGAGTGTGATGGTTCCCACCAGGAAACCCGCACAGAAGGAGCATCTGGATCCCAAGACTTTCATGCTGGACCAAGTCTCTCACTTGTAGTCGTTTAACTTGGCAAGTGCTGTTGGCAAGGGCGGAAGTGAGGCAACATAATCTGCTGGTCCCCTTCAAAGGCCTCGAGCGTCCGACTAGAAGTCACTGTCCTTACTGCTTCTGGAGGCGAGGCTTGTGAGTCGGTGTCTGGACGAGGTATGACAACATTACAGCTAAGCACAAAGTGTCACTCCCCAAACTGGGGTGTGGTTTAGGTAACGTTACGACTCGATACTGGCACCACTGCGCACATGTTATCCAGCTACTGCTTTATCGTCGTGGGAAACCATATCGAGGCTGTAACGTTAGCCGAGCCAGTGTTGACCATGGCGTCACAGTTAACGTTATTTCCCAAGAAGTATAGCTTAGCTAGCCACCCAAGCAAGGGCTTCTATCGTGGAAAGATAGCTAGCTGACCTTAACAACACAAAGTGTCATCGTTGGTTCTTGGCCTCGGTGCCAGAGCTAGCTGAGTAGGCGAAGGCTAGCTGGCTCGTCGTGTGATCGACACGGCTAACGTTAACTCCATAGCTAACTTAGTGATCTGCTACTTGTTCAAGTTCGCGTTAAGTTAACTTAAGTTAGCTAACGGAAACGTTACAGCGTTAACTAAGCTAGGCCGCCTAACTGTCCTCTGAAATAGCACTTGACTACCAGTAGTGTAACGAACGTGTAGACTAAGAAAAACAGGAATATAAAATTGTACTAAGCACTGTACAAACTACCAGGAAATTGTGTCTGTTGCCTACCTAGCGTCAAGCAAACCAGAATAAAACATAACGCTTCCGGTCATGGGTTTCAAAATAAAAAGCGTATTGGCGAGAATGTGTTGCCACGTTTCTGAGTAATAAAAAGATGCCCCCAAAAAAGCATGTTAAAGCAAGAATTTGTTTGCAGATGAAAAACATTAGATTCATAGACATATAGGTCTAGAAGATGGCATAAATAATATATGGCCATTCTAAAATGCACAGACTGTCACAAAACAAGAGAATTATACTAAGAGCTGAGTTAGTTAGTTTGTTTATTTCGGTCTGCGTTCAACAATAATACGTTTACACAAAAGAAGGCAGATACTCACATTTCAGTGGCTAAAAAACGAATCGACATCACGACTCAAGGTCTCTGCAGTCCGAAACAGGTGTAGGCTGAAACTGTTGCTTGTAATGCCTACCCTTTTAACAACACAACATATTTGGCTTCAAAAGGTAACATCAGGTAACATCAGATAAACTCCAGAAACAAAACACAGTAAAGCTAAAACAAAACAAAAGCAATACAAAAACAACTTATATTATTCTATATCCTGTCTTTATCCTTTTTCATATTTTGTCAATACATTATTTAACATTTAATGAGAATGGTGTATGACTACTCACTCCTGTTATTATAGCCACACTATCATATGATATATAACTCTTGTCTTAGTCACAAGACAGATTTCCATAATTTGGACTCCTGCTGGTATCCTTTCTTTTCAGCCAGAGTGATTAAGGTACGTGGAAGGGTTAGGAGTAAAGTTATGCTAATGTCATGCTACTAAACCAATCCAACATATCAACATGCTAACAAATCGATATACCAGTGAACATACTACTAATAAACAATATATTTGCTACAGACACTTGGCATCCAACATCCACAACTCTGTTGCTCCAGCTAGACACGTCAGCACTTGATGTCGTCGCCAGGTGTATCGTCCTTGGGACAGACAAAATAATTTGAAGACCATGCTTGAACATAGTGTCCTCACCTCGCCATCACTTAGCCATTGAATGATATTTTGGGGAGATGTCAGCACATCATAGGATGCACATAGCCTATAATGAATCTAATTGGGTTTGCCTCCATACCCCACAGCTTCCTCCTGCCCAGTTTCTTCCTCTCTACATTCCCAAATAATCCACTGACCCTGCTTTTCCTGATAGACAGCCTTGACACACCTTGCTGCTTCCTCCTGCCAATGTATTTGCTGCCAAACAATGTTCCTTTTCCCTGATAGTTACTCCATAGAGGTTAATCAATGCACAGCCCAAACCTCCCTGTCCTTGTTGCACTACAACTACAATACAATGTTGCCCTACAACATCCCTATGCCTGAGTGCTGGCTGTTCCTGTTGAACTGCTTCTCTTGGTTCCATTTTCTCCGTGCTGATAGATTAGGCGCTACACATAATCTCCAATCTTACCTTTGCACATTTGAACAACTAGGCTAGATATGGGTTGTTCCAGAAAAGTCCACACTACTAAGCCATTTCCTAACATATGAGCTATAATGAAATAGGGCCTGCACACTCTAATGCTTCAACACAAGAATGTTTCCAGCCCTTGAACTCAAGTCTTTTTCATTTTGTTTTCACTTATTTCACTTATTGCCACATTAGCCAAGGCAACAAACCAAAGTACAGACACCATGACTTTAACTTGTCTTGTAGTCTTGACCTCTCTATGCCCTCAATGCCTGTAACTACCTCCTGTCTCCGCTCCTGAATCTGCAGACAGTAGATTAGTGGAAAAGTCCAGTTAAACCAATAGCAGTGGCACTATTGTTCTTAGTCTATACAATGGGAGCTGCAGTACCTGGTGTCAAGTCAGATAGAATAAGCAATCACTGAAATGCCGTGTGATTGCCATATATGCTTGAAAGTCAAAATGCAGACAAATGAGATGCTTTTACTCTGAAGGCAAAGCGTCTAACTTCCGGTATTATTCTTCCGCTCTCTGGTAGTTCTGATGCAGATGCAGCATATGTCCTGCAAGCAAAATAACGGGGTAACTTCTGCTTAATTTTAAAGGCAATTCTTGACTTCAAACTGCTAGACATTGCGCATGTCCACCAGAAGTCCATCAAATACTGTAGGCTGCCACTAAATGACCAGGGCGAACTTTTATACTGTGTGTGTGTGTTCAAGACGTCATAAAAGGATCACGTGACAGTCATTCTATTTATTAAAAAAAGAAGTACAAAGGTCGTCTACGTTTTACTACGTTTACGCAAGAAACGCTATCATATGTCAACTTAATAGATTGGACCTTAATGTTTTAAAGCTTAAATTCACCCATAACAGAATCTGCGTCGTATTTCTATTGAAACGCTAAAAGAGAAAACTCAGTGTTTAGATGCACCAATGACCTCAAAACAGTTACAACAGAGTATGCTTCCACGTTTTTTTTGCTGCCTATACTATAGACCCTATAGTGTATATCCATTGCAGCATGAAGCTTGAAGCCAGATATGTGAACAAATCTATAGAAAATCTACACACACACAATTATGATATGCAATTCTAAATTGAATAATTATAATCTAGATTTTACTGTTTACATATCAAATAAACAATACCGGGTTAATGTTTAGACACATCCACAACTCAATCGTAGCTGTCACCGAGTCTATTGTCAAGAGCTGACAATCAATTCATAAATGACAGATGTCATCATTCCCATGTTTTATCCTATGAGGCAGGGCGACCATGTCATCTACATTTCAATGAAGGTTTGGGCGTTGAGCAGAATATTGACCTGATGCTGCAGAAAACATCTAATATTATTATAGCATAAAAAAGAGGATTCAGAGAAATCCTATGGTATTTTTTATTTCAAATGAACAAGTAAAGAGCGTTCAAAATCATATTTACAAGGCATCTCAAAGTGAAGGTCTGTCCTTGATAAGACGGGAGCGATTCGGTATACAAACACCGACTGCTTCACTCTGCCTATCCCTACCGGAAAAAAGACTTTTGGGAAACAAGATTGCTCTGAGACCAAATTTAACGTCGTCACTCAGTTAACTCCAAGCCTCCCTAGATTTGTGCCAATATACAACAAACCAAGTCAATTTAATTCACATAGTCAAGCAAAATCATTTACAGGTTTAGATCCTAGGAGCTACCATTATTCACAAACTATACAAATTCAGCCCTTTCAGTACACCTCTAAAGGATCCTTAGAAAAGTTGTGTGCATTCACGATTTTGGTATACTGCATTTGATTGACATTGTAGCTTTCTATGTTATCTTGCACCCACACCACTCTGGCATGGAGGAATCAACAAATTCATATATCAGATACAAGAACAAATTATGCATTTACAGATTAATCTTCTCGTACACCTTTCTGTGGTTGTCTTTTGAGTCCCTACTACAGTGCATAGGGCAATCAACTCAAGTGGCATAATTAAAAAACTAGTGAATGAACGCATACATTCCAAGTTTCCAGAAACATTTAGAAAAAAAAAGTGCCACAGTATGAATTATTATATATTATCTACACATTTTAACTGATAACTTAATCACTAAACAAATGCAATGTATCAAAAAGCGTCACAAAAACAACAGTGTGAACCAAAATGTGAACCCCTCCTTTTGAGTATTTGCCCTTTTTCATATCTTGAAACAACAATCATACTTTTCACAAGGATGAAACGGTAAATGGAACACCCTTTGCAAACACTCATCCAGTTTATCATGAAATACCACCCCCCATTGTGTCATTTACAGAGGTAATTACTTCTTTATGAAGACAAATGCAGGAAGTAATTGAACTGTGGATGCAGTGTGTTGTAAACTAAATTCAGAACTCGACACAGAGATTCAGTGAAACTCATTGAAGCATTTATGAACGGTTCATATTTGACACCAATCTGCTAGAAAAGCAGATTGACTTTATTGTGCAACGTACAACTGTTGCCTTTTCAAGACACACTGACACGTCTTCAGAATGTGTGAACAGTTGAGTTGATATTATCTGCCAGGTTTAATAGCAATCATTTAATGGCAAGGGCTCCGTTTCCAATTTGCCGTTGCACTTAGGAGACTCCCTGCTTACTAGTTCACCATCACAAAAGGCGAAGGACATAAAGAGCTCAGATGTCCACGTCATCCGAGTCAGAGGGGCTGGATGACTGGGACTCCTCCTGTTCTCCCCACACAAACCTATAGTTGTTCTCCAACTCCTGCTGCCTCTTTTGCTCCTTGTAAACTTCTTCTGTGCCTCCAGTCTGGGGGATAAAAACAAACAATACGTTTCACACCACCCACACTTTTTCTGATCCTACGTTTATTGCGCTCGTTTACTTAAACAAGCCGACAGTAAAACGTGTCTTCTCCCGCAAATGATTCAGTGCCCCCTTTGGGCCAATCGGTGACAACATTACAATTTACCTTATGCAGAAAACAAAGCAAAAAATGCCAAAGGTCAACTACACGCATTTGCAAAACCTCATAATGCTAACTCTACAGTGGTTCAAAGTTTCCAGTTAATTTGCAATAGCATCCTTGTTAGGCATAGTGATAGCATCATTTCTACTTTTGTAAATGCTGAATCTCAATGTCAAGACTGCAAGATTCACTCAAGTTTCATCACAATCCTGTCAGTATTGTCTATGATATTGTGTGTAACTAAGAAAAACACACACACACACACGCATGCACAATGTTATACTAAATGTGATGTTTTCCAGACAATGCAGTGATGGTATACAGGAAAGAGAGAAGTGTACTCCTGGTTGCCCACAATTACTGCAGAATGGTATTAATCTTTACCCGTTTTCAAGACTGGCATTCTAAAGCACAATGATTTTACATCTACTCAAGATACGGTTTTTTCTCTCTCCTATAATTTTGTATACATATATATATCTATATAGATATATATATGTATACAAAATTATATATAGATATATATAGAAATAAACAAGACTTTATGTTGAACTTACTAGATTTGTCTTTCATTCAATCTCATATGGGCTACTTGGCATGCCTGAAATCTACAGTTCCATGCAAGCACACGATGGCAGGGCATCACCCACCCACAGAAGCATCCACATGGACTGTTAAAAAGTCAATACTGTTATTCAAATTACCAGTAGATTGATGAGGAGCTCCCTGAAGGACTTTGTGTCTTCTTCAGTCAGCCACTGATCCCCTGCATCCTCTGCATTCTTTCGTGTCAAGATCTTCACTTCAATTTTACCTGGAACACAAGGGGAAGAGGGGCTGGCAGATGAAACACATGCACTTCCAAGTGGCTCAAATTAAGAGAGAAATGTAGCACAAGTCAAAGTAACAAATAATTATAATGGAAAAAGGTACAAAGACAACAGTGGATGAAAAGAACACAAAGAAGAAAACACATATGGATGACACACCTTTTCTATTTCATTTAAAGCGCACTCAAGTGCGGTCCACAGTCAAATATCCAACTACCAATTTGGACGTCACTGGCCAAATGCTTAGCTCCTTCGCTATTTTTAGGTCCTCAGCAAAATCTCATTAATTGGATTGTCCTCAGCATGAAAAATGCAGAAAACCCCTGGTACCATCTACAGTAATCTTAGCTATCTTTGATGTCTAAACCTTTGAAAAAAGTAAAGCTACGAAATACCGCGTATTTTTGCTTTTTCAAAATGTCCATCAAATCCCAGCTCACCTTAGAAGATGGCGACATTTGAGAGACTGTCTTGTGTTTAGATCAGTGGCAACAGATTCCATGAAGATGAGATCCTGAGATAGGCAATGGGTATAAACTTGTGTGCCGATTGGGAATTTAACGAGCAACAATAACTGATTCTGATTCTGTGTTGGTCTTCAAATATTTTGCCCAGTTTACCCTTCTTGTCCTCTTACTGCTTTGCTATATCGTTTCAGCACTGTATACCTGAATATTAAAATTGTATGCATTGGACAAAGACGAGAAGAGAAATACAGCTCAAGATAACAGATGGAAGAGACAGGCCGTGAGTGTTTTGGGCATTCCCCTTCCTACCTTCGGCCTTCAGTCCTGCTTTCTCTAGCTGTTCTTTAACCACGTCCTTTATGTGCTGCCACTGGGGGTCGCCTTCTCCCATCTCCTGAACTTTGACCTCCCCACCAGGGTTGCTGCCCGTCTTATACTTAGTAATTTTGAGCTTAACATGGTCATCAGCCGCTTGGTCTGGGGGTGACGAGACAAAAAAGGGACAAACAACACAGTTCACCTCAAAACCCATCTGCAGGGCAGGAGGATGGAGGAGGTAAGAGCCAAGAATACGTGTATGAATATTCCAAAGCATTCTCTGTATGTAAATGTATGCATTACATTTGTGTATTGTCATAGATTTCAAGTATTGTGACGAGAAAATGAAGCAACCCACTATGAATCAACCCACAGATACTTCAATGGCAGCAGAGGCAAAGACCATTAACTAACTAAAGGAATTCAAAACGTAAATCTGATACATCGACTCTCTATGGATTCTGTTTCTATTTGTGTGAAACTGAGCTTTGAGTGCATGTGCACGTCTATCCCAGACAAATATCAAGCCCCTAGAGAGAGGTACTCAACATGAGATGAAAAAAGCCACGACAAACATCTACATATGGATTAAATATGAAGAGGATGAAGGCACAAGACGCGCGCAAGCTGCCCGGTTACCTGGCTGTTGTGGAGCCAGGCTGGGGCTGCCCCTGGTTGGGTCGCTCTGACCTCCCCCCGTGTGCTGCTCTGGGTCTTTGTCCTCCAGATGGTCCAGTAGCTTGTCCAACGTAGTCTCCAGTGTCTGCGTAGCCTGAGTGCGATCAAACTCCCCTTTCAGTCCCTCTGTCTCCAACTCCTGCTGGGCCTACAGCACAGAGAAAAGCCGACCATGGAATTACCAACCAAAGAGACATGGTATCAAATCATGGCCATAATCGGCCGGTCCGGGTTTCAACACAGTAAAAGATGTAACGCTGTCAGGGGACAAGAGCTGTGTAGGAACTTTCAAAGCTTAGGGTCTGACTCTCACTTCATGTTTCAAAGTGATAAATACCCAATGACACTGTGATAGTTATGACACATCAAACTTTGTATTAGCGTCACTGTGAAGAGCTAAATACTCAAATTGTATGCATTAATGCACGTATGCATAGCATTCCAGGAAAACTGAGGGCACAGGGGCAATAGGGTATCAACCCTACAGGCTTGTTGAAACCATGACAAAACCAGACACACCTCATTTATGATGTCGTCAAACTCCTTCTGCATTTCCTCCTTTATCTCTTCAATTTGATCAGGTGGCACCGAGACGTCAGCCATCTCATCCTCAAACTCCTGTAGCAGGTGTTCATCTTCATCCTGCTCTTCTTCATGCTTCTCCTTTACCATGTCACTCTTTTGCTTCTCCCTTTGACTTTTGGCTTGGTTTTTCTAAAAACAGTCAGAAATTACTGCATTGAAATTAAATACATAGTTATAACTGCAACAACTGTAATTGGACAAAAAAGGATCCCGATGGTCTAGGAAAGCACTGACCTTTCTGTTGCTCTCTTTGAGGTGTTGGACAAATTTCATCAGGTCTGCTGGGTCGGTGATGATTTTAAAGTTGAAATGTTCAACTAAAAGAGGAGATAGAGATAGAGATAGAGAAATGACAGGAGTCCAAGATCAAACAATTCCAGACAATATTTGACATCAATTTAATCAAATTCCATTACATTCAAAACTGTGTTGTCCAATAATGGAAATTTGGTTTGCAGACAGGTTTACAATAAAAACACATAATAACAACACAAAAGAAACATATAACAAATAATCACAAAATATATTATTAGGACAAACATTAGTTGATAAGACTATACATGGAGTCAAAGGACTGACACAGTGAGATAAAAGTTGCTCATTGCTACAAAATATGAAGTTCTTAAGGCATAAGATGCCTCATCATTCATGTGCAAATTAAGCAATGTAACTATAGTAGGGCCGATATAAAATTATTGGGTCCGATACAATGCAGATAATTAAGAGATACAATTTTCGATAACCGATATATCGGACAATGTTGTTGTATTTTTAGCAAGACTGGTTCTCTCCTCTGAGTAATGCATTCCCTCATTAAAATGATATGAACTAAAGTTAATATTTTCTGGAGAACGGAGATCCAATAATGATTGTGTGAAATTGTGTTTTTTCCTCTGTAATGTTATGCAGCTGTGGCGCTTGGGGGGATAATTCTAGTTTTGTCCCATATCTGTCACTGTTTGGGTCTAAGTTGAGGTTGTAGTGCTAGAAATGTTTTTTAAATCATAATAAAAGCATTCATTCTAAAACATTTGGACTACACTTATTTTAGTTTTAATTTAACATTTTCTCTAGCGGTGGTGGTAACTTCCCCTGCTGTACTGGCACACCACTGCTAAATGAATACAGAGGAAACACTGCACACTGTACATCAGTTTATACAAATGCCAAAATGCCCCAATTTTACAGGGTCATACAAATGCATATTGGGACCCCGTGGGTTATGGATTCATTACTTATCCTTACCTACAGTGACCTGTGCAATCCAATGGTGAACAGGTGCAATATGTGAGTCTTTGCACTGCACTCATTTTAATTTTCTATAGGGTTGGACAGTTTTACACATCTCTGATTAAAAGTGTCATGTTACTGTTTACAAACATGGTTATAAATAAATGTGATTTGGGAGCAAATTGTGTCATTTTACTTAATTCACTTTAATTTTCACGGCGCCTCTCGAGCCGCCCTGATAAATCCTAGGCCTACATATGGGAAACAGCAGGTGAATGGGTCTGGCTCTACAACAGTTGCGGACCAAGGTGGCGCCATCTGCTGGACAAACAGTGTATTGTCAAGCTGACTGAAAACGCCACAGGTGTTTATCAGAATCAGAATCAGAAATGTTTTATTCGCCAAGTAGTTTTCACGTACAAGGAATTTGCTGTGGTTGTTGGTGCATACAGACAACATAAGAACAATAATAATAAGCACTCAAAAAAAAAAGTATCGCTCAATATTTTGAAGAATCGTATTGGTGCCTCATCGACGGAACTTTTGCAGATACCGATATGTCTGTGAAAGGCCAACATCGGCCGATAATATGGTTCTCTAAAGCAGAGGGCATTAACTCAGGCTACCCTCTAAGACTGACCAGAACAGTCAAGAATGGCATTGGCCTTC
>OMOT01069500.1:0-11573 GCA_900312575.1 Acanthochaenus luetkenii | reverse complement strand
CCCCATCCTACAGTAACACACACACACACACACACACACACACATAATCAGCATCATTTTCACTTTAAGGTGCTACATGTGTCATTTTACCATCAATAAATCATCACCACATAAATGTTGAGACATTAGTATAATTACCGTAAACAAACAAGATTGTCAGCATCTACTGGCTTCTGCACTGCATTTTACATTGTGAGCCACCGGGTCGGATGTGGGGTGAAATCTGCTGTATTGCTTTACGGCACAAAACAGGAAGAGAGTTGTTCCAGCGCAAACGGAGCTAAAGCTTTCAGTTTCTCTCAATGGCAGAAACAAGTGAAAGGCAGATGGGAAAACCCCCTTCAACATGTTTATCCTCTTCAGTAACACCAAAGAGAAAACATTTGACCGCAGAAGCAAAGAAGGCCGAGAGGGAGAGCGATACATTTCCCACAGGAAGCAACAGGGTTTGTGGAACATGTTTTAATTTGGATTAACACCAACAGGAACAAAACCACTGACGTGAGATAAGAGGCAACTAATCGTCTCGACCATGGTCTCATTTGTTTACGGTAATTTTACCAAGGTGTCACAATTAACTTTACAATGAAAATGTTACATGTTGCACCACAAATCTGCGAGTACAACAAATGCACATGGGATTTGTCTTGGTGACAGGGACATATTGACAGCTCACAGTGTGACACAGCATGCGGACAGCCACAGTGCAAAGGGACAGTGCAAGACATACTATGGCTAACTATACAGTAGACTAGACATATCACACCACACACACACAAAGTCAGGATTTAGCATTCATTACGATAGATTGGTTTGCATGTCCGTTTTTATTTTTCCTCACCAGGTACTGGATGACACAACAACTTGGCTCCGGGGGTCATTGCACTCTAACCGTCCCACAGAAAGATCCTCTGGCCAACTGGGACAAAGCAAGCTGTGACATGTGGAACCGCTGGGTCTGTGAAACGAAAGCCTTGATAAAGTCCGATTAGGAAGCAGTTACAGTACCAAAATGTCCTGTTTGAGAAATGTGACGCCCGTTCTGGCAAAGCGATTGCTGATATGAAACTCAAACTCATTATTGAGTAGTATCTAAGTTATTAGCTATCTCGAGCCCTTTAAATGATCAATCCCTTTAGTGTCATTTGAGACATAATCTGTTTTGATGAAGAAATGAACGTGAGATTTCTTGTATTTTGTATGTTTTGGGATGAACTTGTGTATTTGCTCATATTTTGTTAGTTTTATGATGCTTTTGCAGAGACAATCACCAATCTTGACACTCTATGATGCAAGAGCACATCACAAGGCTTTTGTAAAAATGTTTCCATATATTGTAAGTATCCTTGTCTTAAGCTAAGTTCTACAGAGGTAGCAGAGTATACCATTACCTATAACACAAAAGCCCAAATCATCTCATTTGGCTGGGTAATGTACTGTCGCAGGTTTGAATGTAATATGTTACAGGGAACAAAATGAAACTTTTTACACAAGCATATATTCTTCTTGATCTTTTTCTTCTTCTTCTTCTCATTATTATTACTATTATCATTAGTAGAAGTAGTAGTAGTTCTAGCAGCAGTAGTAGTAGCAGTGGTGTGGTCGACATAGCACTAATAGTACTAGTATTATTAGTAGCAGTATGAGCAGTAATAACAGTAGGCAGTAGTGGTACTTTTAGTACCAGTAATAGTAGGAGTACTAGTACTATTCAGTGCTGAGTAAATGTTATAATCTATTTATAGACATAAAATCCCCAAACTTCCTCAAAATGAAATACTGGATTTTTGCCTAGAATTGATATTGCGTCAACATTTCCTTTATAGATGTTTCCAACGATGCACTGAAAATAGTAGATTACAAGGAGTTCGGTTATCACTGAGAAATCCAAATGATAGTTAACCTATCAGCTGAACATCGCAGGTTAAAGGATTAAAAGTTAAACTGTGGCTGACGCCCACAATGGAATAAAATGACAATAATAACAATAACAACTATGCTTCAATTTGCCAACTATTTCTATCGCAATATTGTGTCACAGAAGCAGAATAGGTTCTGGGACTATTTGTATGTAATCTATGAACACAAAGCCACTTTGGCCCTCTTGCATCACTGGTAGAGGTTGTGCAGTCGAAATGTTTCAACAGCGACAATATCTGCAGGTCATAAAGGAGCAGAGGAAGAGGAACCATTCGTTCCCATGAGATAATACTGTCACATTTCGTTCAGTCGTACCTTTGGAACGCAGGTACCAGTTTCTCTTAAGGTCTGCTCTTGTTTGCTGTATTAAAGTAAGACACCGTGATTTATACATTTTAAGGATGGAGGAAGAACTCACATATTCGTCAGTAGTTTTCAAACATGGTGGTCATCCTCCAAAAGGTAAGTGCCTGCATCTTTATTAAAACAAAACGGTTGTGGTATCGCTGGGATTTTAAATCTCTGCGCAATTTTGATTCACGATCAAGTTCTTTTACACTATTTAACAGCTCTCTACGTAATCTGTTTGGCAGAATGGAAGCAAGTTGACCCAATAAGACACAATGTATTGAAACATGACTTTTTCACATTGTTAACTCATTCTCCATGCCGTAATACACACCTAAACGTTTAGCTTTGTATTTTCTTGTATTTAAGAAAATAAATCTAAATCCCATTACATTTACTTCCTGGAAAACAGAGTATCTATAATATCCCTCTGCCCTCCCATCAAATAAAACTGCCTTTCTCTCCCTAGCTGATAACCCATTGGCTTTTGAATGGTCCCTCCCTGCGCTATGTCCCGCGCCAACATCCTGTTTCAACAGGAAATGCATACAAATATGGATGCAAGACGCTCTCAAAATGCTGTTTCATTGTGACTTTAAATCAGTTATCATACTTGAATTGAATCTCATTTAGCCTTTCCCCATCCTTTTTTTTCTTCACTGTCATCCAGAGCGAAACGAGGAAAATACAATCTATGTTGGAGTAAAACCTAAAGCGCAAGCCGCAGAAAAAAGCACTACTGTACCAAGTAAGTTGTAAAACCTATTTTCATCCTGTTTGGTTGATGTACAACATTATTATAAACATCACGTCTGCTATACTTCATTCATGCTAACCCAGAGCAAAATCACACTTCAAGGCTGTAAACAGGACAAAACTAAACGAATCTAATCAAAACTAAAAAGCAATGTGAGCAAAGGAAGAAACATAAAAGTAATAATGATAGAAGTATGTATGTCAGAATGAAGAGCGCATCACAATACACAAACGCAATTAACGCTTTCATGCAACCATAATGATGTTGATTATGAGTTGATCGTGAATTGAATATGAACTTGATCACTACCAGCAGATGGTGAAGCAGCGGCAAAAACTCAGCGCTTTCGTCTGTTGGCTGCATGTTTGGGGATCATTTGTGTCCTTCTGGTGGCAGCCATCATTACCATCATCTACTGTGAGTTTGATCTATCCATCTCTCAGTCTGTCTATCTGTCTATCTGTGGTATGTACAGTTTGACAATAATGAGTGAGTGCTAAGATAATGTTTGCTATTCTGACCACGGCAAATGCATCTGCCAACTGACTGAGTTTGATGTGCCGTTTCTCCTTCTCACCATAGTCAATAAGGCAATCTCTGAACAGAGGATAAACCTCGACAACCTCACAACACAAAACCTGCTGTTGAGGATGGAGATGACCAGCTTAGAGACACGGACAGAAGAGCTGAGCAGAGAGAAAGACGGCCTCGAGTGGACGCTGGGGGTCATCCTTGAATTTAAAGAGTTTCCAGTTAAGAGCTACTGCCCGCAAAAAAGTGAGGGGTTTACCATGTTCTCCTATTAACTGGCAAACGTAGGCTTATTTGCTGATGGCGGCTTAAAACTCCTGTTCTCTGACTCCTCGGACATTACAAAAAAAAGCGCTGGGTGGGTTTCGAACCCAGGACGTCGCGTTTACTTGGTACACGTCTTAGACCACTAAACCACCAATGTCAGGATTTCCAGCATTTCAGCAATGGTCTCGTTTGTTTATGGTAATTATACGAATGTTTTATTGTTCAGTATGCCACTTTCACCAAGATCAACATGCCTGAACATTTGTAACTCTGATTCTAGTCAAATCTTGTTCCATTTCCTTGCTCATTTTACGTCGAAGCAGAGTGTAAACCTTGTCGGGACGGCTGGATTCAGTTCCAGCAAAGCTGCTACCTGTTTTCCATTCTGGAAACTCCTTGGAAGACGTGGGAGGATAGCCGACAGTACTGCCAAGCGATGACGACAGATTTGGTCGTTGTTGGAAGCCTACAGGAACAGGTGAGCTCTTCAAAACCATGTTAAACCACCATAACTCCAAAATGTTGTTTGTTTAAAAAGAAAAAAACATTATATTCAGAGTTCATTAAGAATAAATTAAAGTTCAATTCAGATTACATGGGGCTTTATGTGCCGAGTAAGTTCCATTACCCAAGGAACCATAAAAACCATCACAACATTACAATCTTTACTTTCCAAAATGCAAGGACGTGTTCCTGATTGTCTGCCACGGTACGATTTCCAGGAATTCATCAGTAATCACATCAAGTCCTACCACGATGACTGTCACGGCTTCTGGATCAGTTTGATGAATAGCACCGCTGATAACAACTGGCACTGGGTTGATGGAAGTAATCAAACTGTGGGGTGAGAAAGGCTCTACGTTCTGCAACATTAAGCAAACAGGCAATGTTTGAAACTGACTCATCACAACATCATGATGAGGTGAAGGTTAAAGACCAAAGATGGCCCGGGTCACCTTTGGTCTGGCAGGCCTGCCTTTACCACCTCGGCCAACAGTCATTTATTTTTGGACCTATGTTTTATTCTTCTGTACCCGGTCTGGCTTTTTTAATTGATCATGGATTTTATTTGTTTCGCTTCATTGTCTGTATAGCACTTCCCGTCTCTGCCTTGAAAAGTGCAGTTTCTGTTATTAGTGTCATTAGTGGTAGTACTAGTAGTACTGCTATTAAATACACTGATATTAATGTCTGCCACTGTTTTGTGTTTCCAGGTATTGGATAACGTTGCCTCTTGGTGAACCTGGCCGTTGTACGCTAACTGTCCCACAGAAGCCTCCTACACCCAAATGTGATAAAACAGACTGTGCCATGCGTAACAGATTTATCTGTGAGGGTAAAGCCCTGTTACAAGTCCGATTAGATTAGTTAGTCCGATTGTTCTCTGAATTTATTTTTGTCCTACGCTTGAAATACATGTCGAGTGTGAAGTTAATTTCCAAAATGCAACATACCCATGTTGGAAAAAGGTTTCATATTATATTCAACATATTCAACAGTTTATAGATGATCCGGTCTGTAAACGTGTTTATCATTTTGTCAACCTTTGTCAAACCGTAATTGGCTTGCTATCAGCCATTTTGTTGGATGTCACTTTTTCAAATGGCGGGTATCTCTGTCTGGATCTCCAATGCTAAATCTATCTGGGAATAACACTTGTCATGTTTGACCGGAGTGAAATGTGTCATCTCATGAAAGGCAGGCAGTAAAGACAATAACGTCTAAAGTTGTATGTAGTCACATTCAGGAGAGTAGTCAAGGGAATTCACAGGTATATACCCACTTCTTTCTCTGGGCATAATAGACTATACCCACAACCACTATAAATGCCACTGACTGAATATAAGTAAATGTATGTGTGGGTAGTATCCTATAAGCAAGTAACCACTACTTCAAAAGGCTGTAAAATGATTAAGCAAGATGTGTTGCTGCATATTGCGTATTAGTGTGGAAATATCAGCTTTACCAGTATTACATAAGACAATTTGGCAATGTGTTTTCTGAATACTTTAGATTTTATAATCCCCTTGGGGTTTTTAAGCTCCGTGTTTTTTTATTTAACCTGTCATTCATTCTCCTCTGGTTTTTATCATTGTATTTTATTAGTTTGTAATCGCCTCTATATTTTAGCACTGTGTCAATAACTAATTTAAGATCTGTGGAGATTTGTATTGTTTTTGTTTGTGAGTGAGCAGTCAGTCTGAGACAATAAGCAATGGAGGGAAATAAAAGACTTACTTAAGGGTGTCCATATTCTAGCTCACTCTGGACATGAACATTACCGTATACATTCCTAAGACGTAAATGTTTAAAGACGGAAGTGATAAGATTTGCACCTCTGCTGTTATGTGTATATGGCACGAGCTACATACCCGAGCCACTGGTCTATACCACAGCTTTCACATAAGGTTGTGAAGTATATTGTGTGCAGACTGTCAGCTAAAACCTGGAATGGAAAATGTCATAACAATAAAGGTGATTTTACATGCAACAGCATCTCGTGTCACTCGCATTGCATTTACGTCAATGAACATGTACATTCTGTTGTAAAAAAATAGGACAAAACATTTAACTGTTGGCACAGTTCATTAGTTCACCCGACTTAAAATCCTCAAACCCGCCATCATACCACTTTTTACCAAAGTTGCTAATGATTTACATACAACCATTAAAAAATGGTTTTCCCAAATTAACGTCACTTAAGTGGAAATGCCACCCAGTTTAATAACTGGTCCAGGTCTAGGACAGTTCAGTAAATATTGGTGAAAACACAAAGCAAAGCTACACGGAGCTACACATGTTGACACAGATTTAAGACATTGTTTTGAGGGACTCTTACCAGTGTTTCATCAGGGCATTTCTACTTTTAAGGTATATTTTACCAATTTATAATGTATATATCAACAAAAGCTTTTTTTTTAAAGAAAACTTTAAGTTGGTTTCTCTCTCATACATTTCCACCAGTTTTTATATATTTGGTTATGGCCAAAATAATTTAACTCTTCTGAGAATATGAACAAAGCTAATAAACATTCATTCATTTCATTGAGCTTTAGTCATAATAACACTCATTCATTTCATTGAGCTTTAGTCATAATAACACTCACTCTATTGGGATTTGTTAAGAGATCGTGTATAACATGCAGGATATGAGATCGTGTATAACATGCAGGATATTAGCTGTATTTTTGGTGAAGTGCCCCTTTAAGAATTTCCGTGTTTCTGTCACCACCTCCAACTGGGACAATATGGGGTGTTCAATAAGAACGCTCTTGAGAATCACACCGTACAGAGGCAGCTTGATGCGTCGTCGTTTAATTTGCATGTACAGTTTATAACTTCGTGTAATAGTTTCCCCCATCTCATCTGCACACATTATAATGCCCTCAAAGAAGAGTTGTTCGTGATGCAAAGGCTGCACTGAATTCTTGGCACTTTATGTTAAGTTGCATTGTAAAAACGTGATTTAAGCACTTCCTGAAATGTAACCAAAATGACCAAAACTACTCTTTGGACTTCTTTTTCTTCTTTGGAGGAACTGCCTCCTCGTTCACACCGTCATGTACCATCTGTTTACACTTTTTCCTAATCTGCTTTACTGTAGACTCCTCACCCACAACTTCTGCTTCCTCCATAATTACTGCATCTTTTTTCTTTCTCTTTTTTGGCACACAGCCTTGGACTGGTTCTGATTGGCTGGATTCTAGAACAGTACTTCCATCTACCTCTGCAGGAACTGCACGCTCTCTGTGGTGTTTGGATTTCTTCTTCTTCTTCTTTGTTTTAGTGTCTGCATCAGCCTCTGCAGGCCCTTCTGAGCTCTTGCTCTCTGCAGTAGGCGTCTCACTCAACTCTCCATTCTCCTCTGCACTCTTTTTAGGTTTCCTCTTTGTTGTTCGAGAATGGTCTGCCCCGCCATTTTCTACAGCGATTAATTCCTTCTCACTGGGAACTGCAACTGTTATTTCCTCACTGCCCCCATTTGAACTCCCCTTCTTTTTCTTCTTTTTGGGTCTACTGTCCATTTCAGGCCTTTCAGAGACTGCTTCAACATTTAACTCTGTCACATTTTCACAAATGTCTCCAGTACATTTCTTCCTCTTCTTCCTCTTTTTGCTCTGGGAAGCCTCGGTTGTCTCCTCCTGCCTCTCAGGGCTCTGGGCAGCTGACTGGGTGGTTAGTGTAACACAAACTGGCGAAGTACTTGCCAATTGGTTCTTCTTGCCATATTTAGCCATGAACTCAGCCTCCTGCTTCTCCAGCCTGGCTAACTTGGCGCTCATGGTAAAGCCGTGCCTGGCTCCTCTGCAGGAACATAAAACAATAGCATCCAAAGTGAAATTACATAGTCACATTTATTTTCTTTGGAAACATGTTTCATCGTTCTTCGTTTAGTGATTTTAGCATATATTAAAATTCAAGGAACAAATCTTTTCACGTGAGAATGAACACAGCTTACTTGTGAGCAGTGCGTCCTCCACAAACCTTCATTAGAGCAGCGTCGGAAAGCCTGTTGAATAATAATGGTCAACTTTATTTGAATAGCAGTTTTCAAAGCAGAGTTACAAAGTGCTTTACAGACAATAAAGCAATAAGTGAAACCCAGTGGGATAAATAAAAAAGTCAAACATACATAAAAAAACAAAAAAAAACAGTTTGTGGACAAATGAGAGGTCCAGAATAAGAGAGGACGGCCAGAAATCAAGACGCGCTCTGTAGTTGTCCTCGTGTTGACAGTGATACTGATAACACAGATGAAAAAGACATAGTTCTGAAAACAAGTTGTATGGGATGAAGGTCTTACTTGGTGGTGCTGGAGAGGTCCAGTCGCTGGTCCTCATCTTCATCTGAGCTACTACTGTCATTTGAGTTGGAAGACTTTGGCTCTGGCTGCTCCTGACCAGACAGAAGTGTGGCTGACTGAAAGGGGAACGTGGAAAAACGGTCACTGTCTGGGTGACATTGGTTCAGAAACATACTGACAACTGAAGGTGTGTTCACACCAACCATGTTTGGAGCGGTTTATTCTAGCTCTGGAGCGTTTACTCCTTTTGTTCAGTTCTGGCCAGGTGCGAACGATGCCTTTTGAACTAGGGTAGCACCAAATCATGGCATCAAGACGCCTGAAAATGCTTGGAAAGCCTAGCATAGCAAAATGAACAGAGGAAGTCAAGCCACAATATGACTTTTGTCTATAAGCCCTGGTTCCCTTGTATTTTGGCAGTGTGAGCCTAAACCAACCAAATAAAAAAATGCTAAGTAAACTTCTCCACTACGGTTCTGACCAAAGAAAACAAACTGTAAGTGTGATCGCACCCTTCGAGTTTCACACTACATTTCAACATACATGGTACCGGGACAAGATCTCACATACAGTGCAAGACATACTATGGACTTAAAACAACCTTAAGTACACGGCTGGTATACAAGTCAGTTATATCGTTGATAAGACAAGAACTTTGTTTTTTCAGAACAAATAAGTGACACATAACAAGTTTACCTTGACAAAGCATCCATACAGCTTGGCTTTAGCCAGCGTGGCTTTCGTTGGTTTTTTATTGGAGATCATCCCCTCCTCATCTTCCTCCACCGTCTTCTTCACCGTAACACCACTCTGAACCAGGCAGACAACACATAACACTTGACTGTCTGTGGTACTACCCGTTGTTTAGCTCAACGGGTAGAGCAAGGCACCAATTGATAGTTTAAGGGGTTAGGACAGGGATAAGAAATCATGTGCCATGGAGGGCTGAGAGTCTGCAGGTTTTCATTCTAACCAAGCACTACACCAGGGGATTTCACTGATTAGAACACCTTCAACCAGCGAGGAGGAGCTAATCCTGCAGACTCTACTGATTAGCACACCTTCAACCAGCGAGGAGGAGCTCCATACAAATGAAATCACCTATTAATCAGTAGTTTAACAAGGATGCAAACATATCAGGGGTCAAAAAGCTGATTGAAACCCAAAGACCCTGTGTTCTCGCTTCCCCAGAGATAAAATGTTGAAAAATGTGTTTAAAAGTCTATTTCTAGTAATATTTTACGTGATATCGGATCGGTGCACAGACTCGTGTACGCGCCCATACCCGATCCAGCATTTTAGACTGTCTGAGGCGTTTCCGATACTGGTATCCGTATCGGTACAACTCTACAACTCTCATTCTCATTTTGACTGTCAAATCGGGGTTTCCTCATCACAAGACAGTTGATTTGTGTGTATGTTGTCGTGACATGCTACGGTGTGATCTACCTGGTCCGATTCCACCTGCAGACTGGCAGAAGCCTTATTGAAGACATGATCCCACCAATGGAAGGTGAACTGCTCCCCTTGCTTATGGCCGACCTGACATAGGAGGGCAATGTCTGAGTCTCCAAACAACAACATTCGGCATTAACAACAACAACAACAGGGAGGGACGTGGTGCTAAACCTACTTCTACGCACCATTGATGTGTTCGAACGAGAGGAAACCAAACCATGACATCTGACTCACACGCCTCCTGAAAGCAGATACTCACCCCTCCCTTGTCACACTTCACTTTGACTTTGATGGCTTCTGATATTCCGTTCTCCTGCCGCCCGAGTCCTTTACCTGCGGGCAGAGTGACTTGTTTGAGACACAGGCTTCACATGCCGTCACGGCGCAGCCACCAGGTCACGTGCCTTACCCTGTTCCCAACCGTGACGCACGAGCTGCTGCTCCGCGAATTTCAAGCCACGACTTTTATCCGGTACGATTCCTGCCATCTGCACAAAGGAGAGTTCACAGACATTTAGACTGTTTTTTTTAAAAACACGTGATCCTGAAAACTCACGTTGATAACTAAGCACGTGAGCTGAGGGTGAAACAGGAAGGGTGAAACAGGAAGTTTGTCCACACACCTCTGCGTCAAGCATCTCCGACAGGCTAACGGTCAATGGCTAATACACAACCTCTACTTCTTTTTCAGCCCAACATGTATCAGTGAAATGTGCACTTCCCGAAGACAACGTATCCGCCAGCAGGGTTGGGTTGTAACGGAATACATGTAACGGCGTTACGTAATCAGAATACAAAAATCAAGTGACTGTATTCAGCTCGCGTTATATTTGAAAAACGAGTAATCTGAATAGTTACTTTAGTAAACCTGAAGTGAATACATTTTAGAATACTTATTGGAATTCTTGGAAAGTTTTCCTTACAAACTGGCGGATGGAGGGAGTAAAAGAGAGGAGAGGTGAAGGGGCGCTACGTGCCATTCATCGCGATCACGGCACGATACGGAGAGAGAAAGATCGAGAGAGAACGAGAGAGCACGGACTGGGACTCTGCCTGCTGCTGCATTTCGCTCAGTTTTATTTTCAATCAGAGTGCGCGCGGTACCTGCGAGAGGAGGACAGCAGGAGAGAAGAAAAGAGCGCATGCGTTTGTCTGCATACAGTTCTTTGATGAATTGGATGAGAGGAAACAAAACGTAAACTGAACCTAGTGACTTTTTTGGTGTGGTATCGATCCTATTGGCGCTGGAATAATAATATACTGGGGGCAAGTGACTGAACTTGCCTTTCAGTGTCCCTTTGCTTTTTATTATGATTAATTTTTAATCAGTCCATTCTAATTCATAACATGTTACTGATGACAGAAACAAAAAAAATGCATATACAATGTTGCATATATTGACATCTCAAATGTATTTGCATTTATTATTAAATGAACAGAAGCTGACCTGACCTCTACACAGTGGAAAGTTGAACATGACATCCTTTT
>OMOT01069477.1:0-10617 GCA_900312575.1 Acanthochaenus luetkenii | reverse complement strand
CCTGGCTCGTGTCAACTTGGGTGATGCCCTTCCCCCTACGGTCTTTGCTGCTGGCCATTGTCCCATCCCTGGTGCCGTTTCTACACGATCGCAGTGGATACACCGTCGCAGTGTCCCTACCGTGCAGTGACGTGGGTGCAGCCCCGGCTCCTGCCCTGGCACCTGTGGCCATCGGCTCCTGACCTGGCTCTTGCGTCGACTTGGGTGCTGCCCGTCCCCCTGCGGCTGTTGTTGCTGGTCGTTGTCCCTTCCCTGGTGCTGCTGCTGTGTGGTCGCAGCCCCTGGTTCTCTGGACATCGGCAATGACCATGCCCCCATCCGTCTGTCTCTATCGCCTTTTCCGTTTCCTATATTACTGTCATTGCCTATGCTGTTGTACATTCCACTGTTTGTCCCGGCACCTGTTCCTGCTCAGCCGTCCAGGTGAGGGATCCCTGACTTGGCCCACCCAAGGTTTCTTCCATTTTTTACCTAATAAGGTTTTCGTGGAAGTTTTTCCTTGCATGCTTTGAGGGTCTAAGGCTGGTGGTGCCGGGTAATTTAGGCCTTGTAGAATAGTTAGGCCTGCTATGGCTTGCTAACATTTATTTTGTTTGTCTTGTACTTGGTTCCGTTTCCGTGTTTGTCTTATACTATTCTGTAATTCCTTTGATTGATGTTCAGATAGATCTAGTTTGGCTCATTTTCTGTAAAGTCCTTTGAGACAGACATGCATGTGATAAAGGGCTATATAAATAAATGAACTTGAACTACAAGTTTCAACCTAACTACAGCTCAGGCATAACGTAAGCCTTTACTGTCTTCTTGGAAAGCTTTATGGCATTTGTAGGAGGCAAAAAAGGGAGGACAGGAAGGTTGGAACAAGAGTCCACGCATACAGTTTCATCATACGTTTTTTACAAAGCCAACATGTAATGAAAGTTATTCATGAGATCACCACCTCAAATGTCTCTCTACAAGCAGGCACTGCCGTGCATAGATTTATCTCACAACATACTTTTAACAAGTTTCTTCAAAAACAGCATTTATTAGTTATATTACATCAATCAGTATATTTCAAAGCAATATGGCAGAAACTGAACTTATCAATACATTCTGTGGGACTGAAACAAATAGTGGAAACACACTAATTCTCACATCATCTACTATTGTACATCGCTACCATTAAGTAATAAATTCAAACTCATGCTTCACTTTATTTGTTATTTTTTTATTCACACACAAAAAACCTTTTATTACCTTGTTTTTAATAGTAATTTATACTCATCTTACCAGCATTAATGGCCTCAGTGTCCTATAGCAGTGGCATGTTTCAGCTCTTCAGCTGCTACAAACACATTGTTTGTCTGTCTGTCTATCCTTTACAAACCGGACGTGTGTCCCCTCTGGGTCTCTGATGCTGACATCCGTTGCAGCTTCAGCCAAGACGCTAATGAACCGGGCTGCCTTTAAATCGCTGTAGCTCCCAGATGTCATTATAAATGACTTCAATGAATCTGGAACAATATTAACACAAAAAGTTCACATAACGATACTGCATACTGCGTATTATTTACTGTCCCCTACCCACAGACATCAGATTAATTGGAAAATACCGTACTTGTGTTAGCTAGCTAGCTGTTAGCTAGCTGTGAGGATAGCTAACTGTTAGCCAGCTAACGTTAACATTACTAAGTAGATTAAAGTCACTCACCTTCGGTATTCGTCAAGCTTGATCGGACATCACAGCAGGATGTGATCTCTTGCAATTTATACAAGAGGTTGATTCTTCCATGTCTTCAGCAATTTAGAGACTTGAGAAAAATGTGCATAAGTGGCTTCTTAGTGTTGTGCCTAGCCCTTCTCTCTTAGCCCCAGCTCCCTAAAGCTCCATTTTGGGAAAACTAAGGGCTTTGTTGGAAATTTTATGGGATCATCGTCATGATACTAAGGTCGTCGTCATGACACTATGGTCAAGGATCTTGTGTGAAAGTTTGAGCCCCCACGGAATCTGCGCGCTATAACACAATGCAGGTCTGTAGTTTAGTATCACTATGTGTGGGGCTATGTATTTTTGAAATGCAGAAATCTCCGGTGCACTCTGCGCCATGACGCTTTGTTTCACTCACTACCATTCGGCAACCCCTGCTGATGTATAGTGGCCATAGAAAGTCAATCAGTAGTAAGTTTGCCCATGACCTAGTTTTCTACAAAATGTTGTGCAAATCCGTTGATAACTTTTAAGACATCCTGGGCAGACAGACACACACCCTCACACAGACAAACAGACATTAAATTACATTATGGCATTTAGCAGACGCTTTTATCCAAAGCGAATTACAGTAGCTCAGGCGATAGAGTTCCCGCCCCACAACCGCATGGTTGAAGGTTAAAGTCCAGCTCCTCCTGGGGAAAATCTGTCGTAGTGTCCTTGAGAAAGACACGTAACCCCAAATTGCTCCCGTTGAGCAGGTTGACAGCTTGCATAGCTGCCTCTGCCAATGGTATGATGATATGGGAGTTGCTTTGGATAAAAGCGTCTGCTAAATGCTGTAATGTAATCATATTGTTGGCGAAGGCAGCCATGCAAGGCGCCAGCCTGCTCAAGGGAGCAATTTTGGGGTTAGGTGTCTTGCTCAAGGACACGACAGATTTTCCCCAGGAGGACCTGGACTAGAACCATCAAGCTTGCGGTTGCTGGGTAGGAACCCAGAGCTGTGGCATAGACCAGCCACTAGAGGGCTTCTGAAGCAGTTAAAAAACCCTCCATCTCTCTGTTGATGTTTTCTACTTATCCTCCACTAGCTGCTTTCGCCGGTTATTTGTTGTTTCACCGCAGTTATGTCTTTATCAAAGCTACACTTAAGCCCAGCATGGACAAACTTAAAGAAAGTAAAGGACAATCCGGTTCAGTGGAAGGCAGCATGGCTCCATCCAGCTATTTGTACCAGCCAGGAAGATGTAAATAGCCAAACTAGCATAACAACATTTGAGCTGAGACAGTCTCTGCCCGCATGGCCAGTATGATTGATAAAGCTATGAACCAATAAGAAAGCAGAAAAAATATTGTAATATTAATTTAGGCCACACACTGAATAGGCATGACAAAATGTACTTATGTACTTCTTAGTTCAATATTACTACCATACATCTGCCTTCCGCCCGATGCATGCTGGGATAGGCTCCAGCCCCCCGTGACCCTGAATAGGAGTAAGCGGGTATAGACAATGGATGGATGGATGGATGGATCTTCCTTATGATCACTGGGTATTTGAACACTAGTGATGAGTCAATTTACGTAGCAATCGTCCATCGTTCACTTTAAAAAGTCTAATCGGTTTGCCAGAAAACCTGAATTGGATTTTTAAATTTGTGTCCGTGGTTGGAATGCACTCCATACAAATCTAAGCTAAAGTCAGTTGTTATCATCCTACCTTGGCAATGATTCAGTGCTGGCTGGCTTGTCTCCAAACAATGAGCTTAAATCATCTACAGTCACAACAAACTCAAATCCTCAAATGTCTTTGTTAATTCATTGTCATCATTACGTGACACCCAAACAGTATACTACTTCATGGCCCAGGCTCAATACTGTACGATTTGTTCAATGAGTTTACCACAGTTCAGTTTCTGGTATATGAGTTACTAGCTCAGTTGCTCTATATCCTACTTAGTTATTCAGTCGCGTAGGCAGTGCCACCTTTAGGTCAAAAGAATGACAGTATGACTGGTTCATTCATCCGGTTAGCAGTTCACTTATTGAACCAATCCTGCATGTTTAATGGACTTTTACACAATACAATTGGATTGAATTGGACAGACCAATAACCAGACATGGTATTTTCAAACTCGTTCCCAGCGGGGGTTGGCCTCCGCCAGCAGTAGGGGTGGGAATCGGTAGTTATGTCACAATTCGATTTCGGTTCTTATGGTCACGATTCTATTTTAGAATCGATTTTCGATTATTGACGATTATCGATTCGATTTTCAATTACTTATCCACCATTTGACAACAGTAACCCGTTAAATACCCCAAGTGCAAATGATGACACCATGATTTAAAAACACTGATGTACATAAAACATTTAAAAGCCTTCATGGCTTACCTAGCAGGGTCTGCTTCTGTTCCAGGGCATGACTCGTGGTGGTGCTTCGATGAAAGAAGCTAGTGATGCGCCTGACTCTACCGATCAGTCGGGCTACTGAGGGCAACTTCAAGGCTCGCTGGCAGGCGAGGTTGAGGGTGTGTGCGTAACACCTCATATGTAGAAAGTTCCCCAGCTGCGCAGCAACGGACATGTTTACTGTGTTGTCGGCAGGGCCTGAAATTAACTTTTTAGCTCACCAGCCAAATGTCTGGTAGATGAAAAATTCTACCCACCAAACTTTTTTTTTATTTATTAAATGTACAGTACCAGTCAAAAGTTTGGAAACACCTGCTTAAACCAGTTTTTTCATGATTAAAAAGGCTTTAAACTGTATAAACTTGTCTATATACACTTTCTATTTCATTATATACGTGTACTTATATACGCAGATAATCATAAGTGAATTGCATTCAAAAGTTAATTTTTAAATGGAAATGGAAAGCTCATTGGGAGGGGGGTGCTGCATTGTTTTATTTAAATATATGATGACATCTATCTTAACAGAAGCTCCAGGACCTGTAGAATATTTCATATCAACAAAATAAATAGACCACCCACCATATTTAAAAATGCATGGCATCTATTCCTACATAAATGTCACCACATGCAGTACCAAAACGTTTTTTTTAAACCTTTGAATGCACTTCACTTATGATTATCTGCTTATATACGTGCACATATCATATGAAATATGAAGTGTTTATATACACGTTTATACAGTTTAAAGCATTTGTAATAATAAAAAACTGGTTTAAGCAGGTGTTTCCAAACTTTTGACTGGTACTGTATATACACAGCGTCCGTGTTTAGCGGTCAGTAGAGCTAAAGAAGCCAGACAGCCCAGTGAAATGTACCATGCTTTACACTTTCCTTATACTATTGGTGTTCTTTGCACTACTGTCACGGAAGTAATAAATGTCCTGCCAAGAGAGCGACGTGTTTTGACTCCTGATATCCGGGAACTAACCAGATGATAGATGAAGTTAGATGTTACCACACTAGCCAGATCTGGAGGAGGTAACACTCCACGGCTCTCATCCGCTCCGCTAAATATACGCGCCGGTCTACTATTTTATTTCAGTTTGGCAAAGTTTGCAGACCGTGTGCGTTTTGTCTGAATTATTTGTCCCCGGCTGTAAAATCCAAACTGCGCCCAGACACTTTCAGCCCAGATGGAGCGGGTTGGATTACTTCTTCTTCCATCGTAGTGTGCTTCCGTATTGCGCCTCCTGCCTCAGGCCAAAATGCTTTATTGACATGACTGGTAACACAATAACATTAGAGAGGGCGAAGGGGAAGTCCTTGCCCTCTGCTGGACTGCCGGCAAACAGACATTTTGATGACAAAATGTCTAACGTTAGTGCAAAAAAAGGACTGAAAAGAATCGATTTGGGGGAATTTGTGAATCGATTGATAATTGTAGACAATAGAATCGCGATTCTTACATGAATCGATTTTTCCCACCACCTCTAATGTTTATCTCCTCAACACCAGGCGCTTTGTCATATAACCAGCCATTGTTTGGATTGTAAAAATAGATTTGACTGGTGAAATAGCAAACATTTGGAACCCACTTGTCACCCCGGCTGGTAAATAAAAAGGTTACTTTCCCACCCTTCCCCCTGACCCTGTTATATGCACTATATATATATATCACTGTACAGGGCATCGCTTTGTGACAAACCTGGGGTACACATTGGTAAACCTGGGGTACACATTGGTTGGTCTCTATGTGAAATGGCTTCAGGTGCTTTTTTCCAGATGGATTGATCTTGTTGGCACATTGGAGCCAATTGTGTTGCTCCTGAACACCCCACTTACCTGTCACTCCAGGAAGGCTAAAATAAATCCTCAATAAGTAGCTAGATGGATTTAAATGAATGATTGACCCAGGAGTCAGCGTGACACTATAACCTCCATGAACTATGAACTTTAACCCCTGACCTCAGACACCATATAGCCTCTGAGATTCACATAGCTAGGCAGCACCAAACAACGTGCACTCTGACTGCCGATCCTTAACTTGAACCCTATGAGACTGAAGTAGTACCGGTACACTAACTCACACAGCCCGCCTTGAAGTTACCTGAAAAGGCTGTGGTAGCATAATATAACCAGTGGCTTATATGGCGACTGATCTCCCCAAGAATTTGGGGGCCCATTTTAATCTTCCTGGGACCCACCTTTGGGCCCTGACCCAGTGTTTGAAAACCACTAGTGGCAAATGAGGGAAACTGGAACTCCCCTGCTGACTGACACAGATCCAACCAACCTGCCTTCGTATTTATTTTATTTCCTTCCTTTATTCTCACCCTGCGCTTTAACTTCTCTTGTTACTTATTTCTTGCCTTTGTCAGTTTCCTTCCTTCTCCTTCCTTCTCTCTGACAAGTCATGACAATGCTGTCCAGATGGGATCCAGGGATGACCATATAATAGATGATAGTGAAGACTGACTTTATTTATTTCGAGTCAGGCGGGTCTTGGGGAGGATTTCATCTGGGGATGGGGATAAGAGTTTTGTTTTAGCTACACGTTAAGGCTAATGTCATCCCCAGTGTCCCATCTAGACCCTACTCTGATGAGGTGCACTTGAGTTGTGACCTCGCTTCCTCTACCCTTTAATCCCTCGCTCTCTGACCATAGTGCACATGGTCCTATTGTTCATGTTGTATTTGCCTTGCTTATAAGTCTGAATATAATATACACAACTATGGAATGTTCACATCTTTAAGAAGACAAAATGTAATGTAGTACAATACATGAAACGCACATATAGACGCACACTACAAACTAACACAGAGAAACCAAGGTTTTGGTTGAGTATCTTGGTTGTACAATATTCGCACGCACTGGTCATGTTTTCATGATACGCAATATTATAAAGTTACAGCAAGCAAGTATAGCAGTAATGCACAAATAGCATGAGCTGCAAAAAGCGGAAAACCCTTTTGCACTTTCGATATACATTATACGCGTAGAACAAAAACAGAAACAAACAGTGAAAGTGAAACGTCACTATACAAGAACAAAATGACACATTTTGCAAACCTCAACAGTTCAAAGTTCTCATAGCCCAGCCCAAAGCTGATGTCAATGTTGTTGTGATGTTATTTTTAAAATGATATTGGAATGTTGCAGTTTTTCTCTAATCTGTGTGCAAGCTTAGTGGATTTGCGTGTGAGAGACCCATGCATAAAGAAAGGATTGTGCTTTATACTGAGAATTTAAACTACTTGGTTTGTTGTATTATTTCTTTCTCTGTTTGTGGAGGTAGTAAGATAATGTTTCTGTTGCATTTGTACAGCATGGCTATTTTGTGTTTTTATTTTCTAATTTATCAAGTATTGTTTTGGGAATTCAACCTGTATGTATATGAGGCGTGTGGGTGTGTTTGCGCATGTATGTATGTTACATTATTCCATTATTCAATTCAGCCAATGATCTTTCTCTCAATTTGATCGTCCCAATGTTGGGACAACCCCCAACCCTGTCCCTCTTTCACACACCCCATCATTCCCTTTCTTTTCCTATCAATCTCTCCTCTGTCTCTCTTTCTCCTTCCCTCTAACCCATTTCCCTTCCCTCTCTTTTGTACCTCCCTCTCCTTCCTTTCAAATTTTGCCCATGTCAACATCTTACGAACCCAGGGACAGACTGTCTGTGTGTCATTCACTAGGTCATTGCTGTGAGTGAGTGAGAGAGAGAGATGTATAAGGTATGTGATGAAACAATGCCATGTTGTAGTACTATATGAGAAGTGTGTGTCTGTATTTCTTAGTATGAGTTTTATGTCCACCATAGTGCTGGGCAGCTAAAGGTTTGAAATATGTGTTTGTTTGTTTGTTTGTTTTACAGGGTAAACAAGCTGAGATAGCAAACCATTTTAAGTTGATTGTAATGTAAAAAAAAAAGAAGTGAAAAGAAGACATGAGAAATAAAATGTGAATGTGGTGTAAAAAAACAAATTCAATTTTTGTTTGTTACCTACATTGTGTGTGTGTGCGCATGCGATTTATCACAGTGATACTGCAAAAAGTAAAGTGTCAACAGAATGAACATTGTTATTCAGTTAAATTAATATCTGCTCACATGAATACCTCTTTGCCAAACCCATTTTGTCCAATTTTGGGAACTAATCGACGATTTGCTTCAGCTTTTACATCCAAATGAGCTTTTTTTCCATTGTAGTCTTAACAGCTATGAAACATGAAATGTGCTCTTAGTAAAGTAACCCTGAGTTCTGTCTGCATTGACAGCCGGTCTCCCGTTCACTGTCATCAAACCAGTACTTGGCTCTAACAGTCTTGGCTCTCGTCTCTGTATCTAACTTGTAAATTCTCTTTAGTAAGGATTTTCCTATATCTTCCCCTTAGGTTCCCCTCACGTTGCTTCAAAGATAAGCAAAACTTCCTATATGTCAATATTCAACTCATTAAACCGTATAACCTTGCACTACTGTTGCTTAAAATGTAATGCTATAGATGTGAGCAAAGCCTAGTTATCCTAGAATCCACTTAACTCATGTAATCTGCTCTGGTGCCCTCCTGCCCATTGGTGTGAAGTGTTTCTGGGCCAAGAAGGACCATCTTACTTCTGCCTGTCGGTTCTCTCAGATCTGTGCTAGTGATGTCCACATGTTCTCATGCCTGTTGAAAAGGGGAGAAACGACACTGGAAGCTGTGAAAACATGAGAATCTGTATGGGTAAAAAAACAAAACACGATTGACGAAAATCGGAGATGATGCGCTATCCTCAGTCAACCCTCTGGCTCTCAATCTATTTTGTCTCTAGGACAATACTTGTATTCTTGTCACAGAACCTTTCAGCAATGGTAAAGCTCCCTTCACTGACTTTTCAATCCTATTAAAACTAAAATATGATGTAATACTTGAGGATAGATGAGCTAATTTACCTATGGGACATCTGGCCACATCCAGGGATCAACACCACTCCCATGTCAGGTTTGAGAAGCACTGATTTGAGTTGGTTCAGTTTGAGTTGAGTTGAATCTAATGTATTGTTGGGCTAATAAAGCACGAGTAGCTACTGAATCATTTCATGTCAGTGGCACAATAACACTTGTTTAGCACTGTACATCCGCTGTTTTTTTAAATGCTCTGAGTAACCTAATCTTTTGAGTTTGAGGAAATGAGGGAGGTGAGAAGGGGCCAACAGAATGTGTGTAAGAGAAGTAATGTATGAAGCTGAATGTAAATGCGTTTAAATGGACGTGGTTGGGGAGGAGGAGGAGAGTAAAACACGACAGAGTGAGAGAGAGAGTGCAAGCTGCAGCGGAAGAAAGACGGAGAGAAGGAGAGGAATTTGGAGAGGTGGAGGAGAATGTTAATGAGGAAGACAAGAGAAAAGCTCTTTTCCTCTCTAAGCCCACGCCCTCACTTCCTTTCCCCGCTGTCAATTGAAGCAGCTGAAGTGCAGCAGACAAAAGACCTCCCCAGTCCCCCACACCCTCCCACCATCACAACAACACCACCACCACTACAACAACACCACACCACCACAACACCATCATCATCGGGAGGCTGTAGAGGCCGATCCTTGATCCACAGGTTATGTTGCAATGAATGGGGGCGTTTGTGAATGGTTGTCATGGTAGTGGTAGTTAGAGGAGCCGTATTGGTGGTGGATCTCTCTTTTCTTTGTTGCCTCTTTTGTTCTGCGGCACGGTGGAGGTCCATTTCTTGCTGCACAGGGTTCTGTTGAGAGCCGAAGCAGCACTTTCTCAGGTGGGTTTTGATGTTGTCCTTGTACTGCTGTTTCTGTCCCCTTTGGGTGCGTTGCCCTTCCTTCAGTTGACCGTAAAGCATTTGTTTCGGAAGGCGTGTATTTGTCATGCGTATAACGTGGCCCGTACATCGTAACTGGTGCCGGGTGATGGTTGTGGAGATGCCGGGGATGTTGGCTTCCTCCAAGAGGTCTTGGTCTGGATGTCCCGATCCTCGAACACATTCTTCCTCAGTCTAGCAAAAGCCCCACTGACACACCCTATACGGTGGTGAATGTCGGCATCAATGACAGCTTTAGTGGTAAGAAGACTGCCAAGGTTGGCGAAGTGATCCACATTCTCCAAGATCTTGTTGTCCACACAAATTGTGGGGGCTTGGGAGGGTTCATCAGGTGCTGGTTGGTGTACAATGAGTCTTCTTGAGGATTTACGCCAGGATCCCATCAGGTCCACCACTACACTACCACCATCGCAACACCACCACCATCACAACACCACCACAATATAGCACATTACATTACATTACAGCATTTAGCAGACGCTTTTATCCAAAGCGACTTACATGTCATACCGTTGGCGGAGGCAGCCATGCAAGGCACCAACCTGCTCAACGGGAGCAATTTGGGGTTTAGGTGTCTTGCTCAAGGACACTACGACAGATTTTTCCCAGGAGGAGCTGGACTCGAACCACCGACCTTGCAGTTGCGGGGCGGGAACTCTACCTCCTGAGCTACTGCCGCCCCCAA
>OMOT01069431.1:0-11505 GCA_900312575.1 Acanthochaenus luetkenii | reverse complement strand
CATTGAAAAACAAATCAAGCTGTTCTCGACTCCCTTCCTGTTGGATGCAGAAGAAGTGGAAGAGAGTCTGCAGTTAGAACTGATTGAAATGCAATGTGATGATTCTCTGAAGAGTCAACATCAGCTTCTCTCCCTCCCTGACTTCTATCAGAGTTTGGATAATACCAAGTTTCCTCTGATGAGACGCCATGATGAGCCTGTTCGGCTCAACATACATATGTGAACAAACATTTTCTCTGTTAAATCCGAACAAAAGCAGACTGAGAACCAGAATGACTGATAGCCATCTCTGTGAAGTCCTTCGTGTCTCAACCACCAAACTTTCTCCTGACATGTCAGCCATCCTTCAATCCAAAGGACAGCATCACTGCTCCCACAATGTTCTTCACATTATAGGCGAGTTAGAAATACACACAGTATTCATGTGTCAATATGTCACCTCTAGTGTGTGGCCCGGCCCTTTGTTTATTTTTCTGTATTTGGCCCTCACTAAAAAAACTTTGGACACCCCTGCCCTAGGGGAAATTCCTGTGTTTTAAGGGTTAAACAATAGATTAATACAGTTTTTTATCACCAATATCATTGTGACCTGCTGCTGATATATTTTAGTTACCAATTCATTCATTCATATTACGAGATTACTGAGAAGTGCATATATGAAATGTGAAATGGCAAGGACCTTAATTTCACCTATGACTAACTGTAGTTTGAAAGCACCACACCTTTGTTTGGGCATGAATCTATGCAATATTTTCAGCAGGTTTTTATTAATACTGATGCTAGAAGTTTAATTCCTATTGGAACTTTGACTGTCTTTCACAAAATACATTTTACATTACATTAACATTTTAGATCTGCTGTCATATTACTAAGATAATTGCATAGCCATATACACTGAATGTAGAGCTACAAAACAAGACATCTTCCTGCTATTGAGTTGCAGCCACTTTTGCACAATCCACATCTCAGTTGTCTCAAAAAAACCTTATCTGCTTCTCTGTATCTTAATACCCACCTTCGTGATTGCTATCATTTTAATAAGGGCATATTTTGTACATTCAGTGTAGCAGATCAGGCTTTGTTTCATAAACTCAATAAGTCTGAACTCAACCTATTTTTCTAAAATCCATAATAGTTAATCAGGCCGTAGCATAGCTTGATGTTGTTGTTGTTGTTTTATCAGACATATGGCTACAACACTAAAGACACGTTGACAGTAGACCTATAGCAGAGGTATGACAGGCGAACTTCCCCGTGGTGGGATGATCTTCATTGAATTCAATCGTTTATTTTGTGCTCTCGTGTTTGGAACTGTCAAGTTGGTCAGACCGTCACGCAACACTTCATTCAAACTCCGGCAATATAATGCGATCTTGCTTAACGGCCAAAGTAAAACCCTGGTAGACTATGATCTACGGTAGTACCCAAATAATCAGAGCTTCCAGTACATTCGGTATACAAGTGATCCACCAAGGAGCAGCAAATTACTTCCAACTATTTGTTCAATCTGCTCACTATCGCCCTCCACTGTATAATATTTTGGTGTAGGACGACTATATATGTAATAGGCTAATAATAATAGTAATAATAACATAACCTTCACAACCACTTAGACACACAGCATCCAACGGTACAAGTGGCTACTGTGGGACATCATTAGCTGTAATTAGAAGTGTAAACCTGCCATTCATAAAATGCAGTTGTGACAGTAGCACCATTCTGCCGCCAACTGAACCAGCCTTCCCACACCAGTTAGCTCCCTAGCAAGTTAGGTAAATATCCAGTGGTTTAGCCAGCTCCCCAAAGTAGAAACTAGCGGGTTTAGACTGCATGTCTCCAACAATGTTCCTACGCCGCGACTTTCACTGTTGATCTATTGTGATAAATAGTGTTTCACTGTGATTAATCACTCGTACAACAGCAGACACTAAGTAAACTTAAGTTGTTTCGCTTACTATTAGCTAGTGTGGCTAACGAGCTAGCTAGCAATATGCAAGTCAACTGTGTTTTGAGTTACGTACAGCGCCTCCAATGAAATTGCGACATTGGCTCCGTTATCCAATCAGAAAAAATCCAAGGCGGGCTTTGTGCGGTCCTACGCTTGGACAACGACGGCAGCACAGAGGCCCAAAAAGGAGGCTAACGTCGACCTTTGAAACAGTCATCAATATGGGCGAAGCAGTGCCTATAAAAATATCAGATTACACCTAACGTTTTGGTAAACGTGATACAAGTAATAATTAATCTATATAAACATGGTTAAATACGCCATACCTGTGGTGTACCGGTAAATCCACCGTCCGCGCTTTTTGCTCCTGGTCACAAATGGCGTACCGTAGCATGGGCTTTGCGTCACCAGAGGGCGGCCCATCCAGGCTCCCTTGCAGCTTCTCTTTTTTTCCCTGATGCGGCGTTCAAGTTCCATGGGAAAGAATGCCAAACGGTTTGAGAGTTAAAGTCAACGACTTAAAAGTGTTCACACGTTTAAAAATCGCCAGAGGCCGCCAAGATGCCATGATTGACGTTTTCTCGACCATAGTTTCTGATCAGCCTTTTAACACTTAACTCACTTAACACATTCACTTAGTGAGTGATGCATTTGATTTCATGTTTTACAGCAAACCGAACAATGTCAACCACAACCAGAAGAGCATCTTTCCCATATACTGAACTCAGCACCACTTGTTAGGTTTAGTGATTGTGGCGGACTGACCTGTGTTGAATGTTGTATCAAATGTTGCCTATCTCTCAATATAGTCAATTACGTTTCCTTTAACATCGCATATAAATAGTATCATGACAACCAGAACATCAAAGCTAGTCCAGTTTTGGAAAGAGATTTGTAGATAGATTATTGACTGTCAGCAATAAATGTGTCCTATTGTGTGTGTGTGTGTGTGTGTGTGGGGTAATGTAATTGAGTATTAATACTTTCCTACACTTTTCAAATGAGAATGCTGTGAAATTAATACATATATGTCTAACCTTTAAGGTCTTTTTGAATTATGCAATGTACCCATAGCTACACTGTATGTTGCAGTTTCTATACTTTTTACCTTTCTGATCTTTCATGGATGGCCTGTTTCTCTTGGGAGTTTTCCTAATGCATATAGGCAGACAGTGTTGAATTAAATTCTAATAACAGTAGTTGTAGCACGTTTCTTTTGTTGTTCTGCCTGTTTTATGCCAGAGGCTGTGTGAATTAACTGCGTTATATCAGATGCATGAGAAGTATCCCTCAGCTGGGAGGCAGTGGAGGGTAAACCCACCCAAACTTAGTTTAGTTTATTGCAGGATGGCATGAAGTTCATTGTATACATCATAGTAAGTAGGATCAAACTGATTTATGTCACATGACGATAGGGTCTTTCAAAGAAAAATAATGAATTAATGTTTTATGATTGAGTTTTGGGGTATATTGGTGGTCGTTTGCCTGATGTCAACTAGATGTCACAGTTTATGGACACAGATCCTTTTCAAAGTCTTTCCTGAAAAGTTAATGTCATGCACTGGAGAAGTATTTTTGTCAATTTGTGTTTTGAAGATACACCAATACTATTTTCTCTCAAATGGTCAGCCGTGATTAATCACCACTTCCATTTGACATCCAATGTTGGCTTTACCACAGACTGAAGATGGATTAATGCATGGGCTTTAATTGATTAAGTAGTCTGACAGGTCAGGAGGTGATAAATGATACCTCCTGCAACAAGTACACAGTTTACTTTTGCAATTATTTTCTTTAATTCATCACGGTCAAAATTATGACATGGATGGTTGGAAACAGAGCCCACCGCCCCCCTCATCTCCCATTTTTCATTAGGCTTCATCATTCATTTTTTCCCATTAGATGTACTAAGAGAGGGGAGGTTGGATTTGGTGGACACTGACTGAATCTCCCTCTCTCTCTTTAGCCCTAATGAAAAATCATTAATATTCCTATAGGGACTTCAATTGTGTCTGTGCTACTCAATAGTGAGTTTACAGTGACCATATCATACTTTATCATTTTTTTAAAAATCCTCTATAGTATCACTAAATATTACACCACACCATTATGTTATGCGAGGTTCTACAACTGGGAAACTTGATCACACCACCATTTAAAAGGGAAAATAAATATTCACAACTTTAATAGAGTGGAAAAACACTATGTACAGACTATTTTTTCTAATACAGGAATGCCCTATATTTGAATACACAATTATGCAAATGTGTAAAATATGTGAGGACTTTTCAGGAGAATGGAATCCAGCAAAATCACACCGGTTACGTTTGAATTAATCTGTTTATTTCTTCATTTTAAAATCCATTAATGATTGCCATCATCAGCGCTCTGTTCTGGTCCAGTTTGACATGAAACATGGCATACATACATTCACATTGAACCAATTGAATGTACCTACATATATCATACATACATACACAGGCCTATGACATACAATGTTCAACGTGTTAAAAAAACAGATTGTGACGTGAACATTTTTATAATGTACAGAACAGCATTTAAAATACACTACACGAACAGAAAACGGAGCCAATTGCTGCTAGTGGTACTCATCGACTGCAGTGAGGAATACCAACAATACTAACAAACCTTTTCCTGTTACTGAGGTCCAAACACATCAACATGTTCCCCACATTGTGATTAGTGTCTGGTGAAGAAAACTAAGGTGATGATTCTAAATGTTATGCTATCCATTTAGGTCCACTGTCATTGTGAAATGCAAAACTGAATTTTGATCAGTACCGAGTTGTGCTGGATTTATTTAGCCAGACACTTAAACAGCAGCACTTAAGAGTTAAATGCTGACACAGCACTTGCAATGGAAGATAAATCCAGTGCTCCTCACAACTGAAAAAGTTTATATTTCTTAATAAACTTACTGAAGTTCACTTGATTTATCTTACCAGTCAAAAACAACCTAAAACTTGGAAGACGAGATAAATGAAGGTATCAATGTTCTGTCAAATATCACAAAAGGGTTCAGCTCCTAGTTTGTCTTTCATCAGGGACTGCACAGCAACTAAAGCATTTAATAGTGCAACAGAAATACATACATACTGCAGATATAGGGACACAAAATCATATACTTGAAAAAAAATTATCTATTGCTTTCACCTGATGTCACAGCTGCCATATGTGACCATTCTGTGGGGGACATTTTCTATCACCAAATTAATTCAAATGCTAATGAGGGGACACCTAACTGCGGCCATTTTGCATCCCTCCTTGGTGGCATCTGGTTGAATTCATTTGGGGACGTCAAAATAAAGTTACATATTTGTACATCTTCACATGTAGTGCCACACACAGACTACATTTACAAAATGAGACAACTGCAAACACGCAACTGTATCTTAACCCTCTCTGGACCTACTCAACCATTAAATGGAAAAATAACATGGAAACATTAAGTGCATTATAAATATATATATATATATGAAAGAGAAAGCAAGAGAGAGAGAAAAATAACAATCTTTATAACGCTGTTACAATACATATGAATGAATTTGGCACTGGTGGTGTTATCGCCATGGATACACCTGTCTGTTCTACCTAGCAATACTGGGAAGCAATGGTTTGATTGGCTAGAATTGTCTGGTTCAGAATCCTTGGTTGGTTAAGAGTTATAAGAGAAAGTTTGGCCTCATTTTACCTTGGCTAGCTTTGCCGCAGAACAAAAAAGTTATTAATTCCTTCATTACTCCTAAAATTCTTAGCCATCACGGTGGCAATGGAAAACAGGAATAAACACAAACAGGCCTCCACATTCATATTACCGGTACCTGAATTGTCATTTGGCTGGTAAAAGTCTGATGGCTGCCACATAACTTCTGGTAATGTTCTTGTGGGAATAAGTGTTTGTTTGGCTGAACAAGGTTAATCATACACTGAGCATACATGAAACAGTGGTCAAACCAGCCACCTTCTGTGGACTGAAAAGATGCTCATGTTACATTAGGAAGGGTCCATTCTATCCATTCAAGTTGTTCTGGTGACAGAGACCTACAGCTATATTCTGGCTTAGAAATGGAGGTGAGGTTTGGCACTAAAATGTCAGCGGGGTTGAAAGACTTGAGGCCAAACTTTCTCTACTAAAGGCTCTGGTCTGAACTAGCCAGTTTATATGTTGGCTGGAGCTCAAACAGTAGGACTCTACTAGTTTTAATGCAAATAGTTACAGAGCTGGTTACAAAAGTAGTTACTGTCTGGCTACTGAGCTAGTTATTGCTGACTGCTTTAACAAGGTAGTTGATCTTTAGGCTGTTTGTAGTGAGTTCACTACTAGACACAGCACTGAGACAGATACCATCCTGCTTCCCCCCATAACTACAAATCCTAAAGCCTATTTAAGTCCAGCCTCCACTGTAGTTACAGTGCACTTAGCATTGTATCATTCATTTCTAATATATACTTCACATTAAGGTTTCAAAGACTTGTTCCAGGTGGTACCAGCAACAAATTGATATAAAAATCTATAATTTGATTTTTTCTAAACTCCAGAGAGGTTGGGGACCGAGCTCAGAGCTGATTTGTATTAAGAGGGATACTGGGTGGACAAGAGGGACATTAAAACCATGTCCACTACACTGAAACTCTCTCTAAAACTGAGTATTTCTCAAAATAAACATATGCCAACAGCACCACTAAATGCTGGTATGACTAAACACACGTATGCTACCAGCCAGAGTTATGTGGGATAGTTCTGTCACAGATATGGCTTATTTACCTATTTTTAGATGTACATTAGATGTACTTATTTACTCATTTTAAGTTTGAATGTTAATTCATTTTTTTTTAACCTTTGGATTAGAAACCTTTTGATGCTCGCTATATTTCATTGACAGAGCTCAGTTAGTAGTATGTCTGGTGTTGTCATATTGACAGAACGCATTGGACACATGTTTCTGGTACATGCTACAGAGAAGGTCTTTCTGTACAGAGCAACACAGTCTTTGGTCACTGGTACTTTCAAGTGCCATAGTAATTTTTTTGACAACGGTAAAAATATAAAAAGAAGCAAACCAAAGCTGCAAATGGCTAAGTGTATGTGTGTGTGAGTGTGTATGTATGTGTATTTTCAGTGTTTCTTCTGTATTGTTTTGTAACAGTGGTGATTGGGGCAATTTGGGCTTTGGTGTTCACTTCGGTCCCGGTTTTAATACAGGCTCCAGCAACAAAACTGTCCCTATTTGGATACTTTATCACAATGAAATTCTAAATATTGAGGCCTAAACTTGTTTGCATGTTGAGGGATAAATTATTAATATCCCATATTTAATTGTCACAACTTTTTTAAATGTACTGCAGCAACTGGTGGCCTGCCACTGGTGAATTAATTCAGGGGAAACACTGATGTTTGTATGCACATCTATGTGTGTGTGCGTCAGTGGAAGTGTCCCATGGCCTCAGCAGCCTTCACTCTCACCACAGGATCTGGATCTTGGAGCAGCATCACTAGACCTGAGGATGAAAACGCACACACACAGTCACAACCACTAGACACTATGAAAGTACAATTTCTAATTTTCGTTAAAATCAAATGAAGGCTGTGCAGGAGTCAGTCCTACCTTTAGTGACGGTGCCCATGTTGAGGTGGGAGAGCAGCTCTTCTGGAAGATTCCCCAGCAGAAACCCTGATGAGAGACACACATAATGTTCAGGTCGTATCTTATGAACACATCCTTCTTAAACTGTCCATCAGTTAATTATTAGTGTAAAATAAATAAACACTATGTACTTGTTGCATCTTAAATCAACCTATTGAAATGTTTTTCTGTCAGTCCCTCTGTATCAGTGCAGTATAAACCTGTGAGTCTATTTCCAGTCGTACTGTGGTCCCAATTCACATATTTACACTAGAAGGCACTCAAGAGCGAAAACCTCCACCAACACTACACAATGAGATATCCTTCTGATGGATATCTCTCTTTATCTTTCTGAAAAAACAGCCTGCTTAGCTCCACATCTCTTTCTGCTGTTCTCATGCATGCTTTAGTCGCATCGAAGGGGTGTGTGTGTGTCAACAGAGAGTAAGTTACGCAATCAGTTCAATACTGTTCAATATTGACGAACTGTGAAATCATACACAATGATTATACAACTGAAGTTTTTACCAGTATGAGCTGATGTGCATTAAACCCATGTGAACATGTAGGCCGTAGCCCTGACTTCATCCCAGAAGGATGTAGGGGTTAGGGGTTATGATGTATGGAGCTAGATTATAGGGTGTAGTAGACATACCTATAAACATGGCAGCTCCTGCTCTGACCTCAGGCCAGTTGCTCTTGAAGAACTGGATGACTGAAATGTGGTAGAAGTTCAGCATGCCAGGAAAGTCCTGGACCTATGAAACACACATAACAACATATATGAAACAACAATAATCTCATACCATCTCTTAAATAGTTCAACAATATTACCTAATCCGACTTGACAAAGAATCGAAGAGTGTGATCCTAAACTGACCAAACTTTACATCATGTGAGCACTCGGTACCATAACTGCAAGGTTATGGTGAGTGGAAACATTCTCCAGCTATCAAGTGGACAACCAACTAGCCTTGATATGTTGTTCAGATTTCCATAGCACCATTTCTCTGTTTAAACTTTAAGGTGAATGCCAGTGAAAAAATGCAGGAATCAAAATCAAAGTATTTTTTGTTTTTTAACAAAGAAACCATCTGATGACATTTTTGCCCTCTCCTGTACAAGGGTGCACAATTCCCCACATGTTTATGACATGTGGTGAATTGTGTGTGTGTGAGACAGTCTCACCAGGTACTTGGTGAGGTCATTGATGAACTCTCCGTAGTGCAAGCTCTTGTCATCATGCAGGTGGTTCTGGAACATGTCTGTGATCTGGTCTGAACCCACCACAGGTGCACACACACGCATCGCATACTTGCATGCCTGGACGCACACGCACATACACAGACACAAAGACATAATCCATATTTGTATCACAGAATACAATTGTTTCCCATGTAGATCTCACATTCATCCACACAAAGAAAAAAGGTGTTTTGAAACACTGTGTGCGTGTGTGTGTGTGTATTTCCTACCTTGACAACCTGTGGGTTTGGGTCAACCAGGTGTAACAGCAGGCTGACCAGAACATTGTGGATCTGGTCTTTAAACACTGGCTCTCCTGAGCCAAACTTGGACAGGTTCCCTAGCAGGAGGATGGAGGCACAGCGGATCTCGTCGTTATCCTGGACGAGCAGGGAGCAACATTAGTGTTGGAGAGTGTGTATGTGTGTGGGATTGAGACAAGTTCAGTTTATCACAAACTTGAATAGGCCACAGGAGACAGATTTACTTTTATTCAGGTGCCATGTATCATAGTATCCAGCTCACATGAGATTACAAGACGCTTAATACTGTATGTTGCATTAATGGTCAACACTGACATAATCATTAACAAACTCAGGTATCGTGAATGAAAACTCATACTCAAATATCATACTGATATTATGATATAACGTATCGTACTGTATATATTATTATATCAATTATAATATCTTAAGTGCTCTGTGGTCTCTTATTAATGTTGCATGTCAGTTTTTTTTTTAGGGGGCTAAACACCAAAGGTGCGATGGCACCCCATTGTTTTTGTAGTTATTATTAGGGCTGTGAGATATGGACAAAATCTTCTATCACGATATGTGTAATCTCATATCACGATTACGATATAGTATGTTTTCTGTAAATTTGATGAAGAATTTGTCAATTTGTACAAAATAACCACACACCTCTAGGGCTGGGTATCGCCACTGATTTCTCAAATTGATTTGATTAATCTATTCAGTTAGGGATATTTAAGTTACAATACCAATTTTGCTTGGATATGAAAGAGATTCTCAGAGAACTAATGCTGTAAATTGTACAAGGAACCCTCTAACCCAGGGGTGGGTAATTAATTTCCCCATTTCCCTTAATCATGATTAAAATATTAATGTTTGCATTAAGAACTGACCCCAAAGCAGTTACATTAATGTAAAACCTCTGGACATTGTAAACTGTCGATGAAACTAAAGCCCCTTCATGACTGCCGTCTGACTTCTGGAACTGGGAAATTTCCCACCTCGTAGTGAAACTGACGTTTGAGTGATGCATTTTGGATTAAAAATAACTTTGAAATTGACACTTTTCAAAAGGCATCAACACCAAATGAGCAGTATGTGAGTATCGAAGTATCGATGCCAGTTTCGATCCACCTATCCCTAGTGGATATTCCTTTCCCAATTTAGCCGCATCATCAGCAGATGGTTACTGTAAAATGATGACGGAGGCTAAGCGGTCCAGATTACACACAGAGCCATGCTCTTATCAATCGCATGAATTGTTTTTCTGGTTGTAAATCAATGGAATAGTTAGCGCGACGGAAAACTGTTGTTTAACAGGCCAAACAATTATACAGTTTAGTTCTGTCATGCTGCTCCGTGTGTGTTTGTTATTCCAGTCCACGTGTAGAGAACGTAAAGCCGGGGTGGGAATGGTGTAATATACAGCCGTAAAGCAGTTCTGCTGCTTTTTTGCGGCAATGCCGATAGAAACAATGGAGGACAATATCTACGATAGATATGTTTCTATTGTCGCACGATATATATCGTCATATCGAACAGCCCTAGTCATTATTATTCCGTCATGGGAGTCTATGGCAGCCCCTATAACCAACCGCTTTTCCGCCATTTTGAATATTGTGAAAAACACTTAAATCCCTACTCCTTCTAGGATTTTTAAGCAATCACCACTAACATCGTAAAACATACTCTTTGGACCAATATAAAAAATCCTGGCACAAAAAAAAGTGTATACATAAAAAAATAATGACACTGAGCCAATGAAAACGCGATAGGCGTGGCTTTTCGCAAAAACGCTAATATCGGCATCAAAGTTGAATTGGTCCCAATATATGAAGGTTAAAAAAAATCGGAATGATTGAACTTTTGATTGTTTAGAAATCTTACTTGACATAATCTGCTTGGGAAACATGTTGTTCAGACCCATCTATGCTGTTGTCCTCTATTCTGCAGACTTCCCTATGCTCATTTACGTGATGTTGTGCATCCCTTATTCATGGTTCTGAAGCCTAAATATTGTCTTCAAATATACAAATTTTATGAACTTGCATAGTAATGCAGAAATCTAACTTTTTTGTGTGATCTTTTTATTTATTTTTATGCAGAACAATATACACAATAACCCCCTTACTGTCCAGAGGGTGAAAAGAAAATGTAGGGGGGGAAAGAACCATAAAAATCATTCAATTTAAAAGACCCTTAAGCTCGTTGGATATGTCTATCCACATTAATCTGTGGATAGACATATCCAACGAGCTTAAGGGCAGTGTTTTGTTTTTTAGCACGATGGATCTTAGTCATGGACAGCTCTAAATAAACAATGTCAAGAAGGAAAAGAACCCAGACCAAACTATCTGATGGAACTGAAGCCCCCTATTTACTAACTTCCATTCTTATAGTGTTTTACAGCTTTGAT
>OMOT01069426.1:0-14222 GCA_900312575.1 Acanthochaenus luetkenii | reverse complement strand
CTCTCGCATGCTATCTATCTGTATAAGGGTTTAAAGGAAACCTCAATCTAACCTAATCTGAAATTAGATCTTTAAAGAAGACACTTTTTTTAAATTCTTCGGCTTTCTCTTGCCTTTCTTTCAACTCCTCTCCTCCAAAAACATGCATATTGTCTGCAATGTGTGCATGGTTTAATCCAGGCAAGGGTAGTAATGGATTACAAACAATTGGATTACCGTAATCTGATTATTAAAATCAGTGTATGTATCAGGTATTGTCAAAACAATTAGCCAATCAGATTACAAATGATTACTTATTGGATTACACTGAAAAGGTATTTAGTATAAAAGTATTTAAATATTAAGATATGGATTTTAGGAGCAAAGTAATCCAAAAGTATAGCACTTTGATGACTGAATTTAACATTCTTTTACAGATTTTTGGATTTTCTGAATTTTCAGCAGGTAATAAGACATCTATAACATATTCGATTTTTCTTCCTAAGGCACAAATGCATTTTCCACTGCATTTTCCACTGCTGTAGTGTTCAGTATAGAATGCTGCACTTTTGTTGGTCCAACGGCTAGACTACGTAAGGATAAATGTATGTAATAAGATTTGACTCGCAAGATAGAGAATATATCTACAATTTACTATTTTTACCTATTACACACCTATATTTTATAAATAAAGTGTTATTTTCCAACACTCTAAATATCAATTTTGGTGGGGAAAATATGAATTACCCTAAATTGGATATTAGTGTTTCTAAGGTGGCTATGTAGTGTAAGTAGTTATTAATGGTGTCTGATATCAATACAATTAGAGTTAGCTTCAATGAGAATCAAAGAAACGGCACCAGATACAGACAACATCAACAGGTCTCATCTGAAGACTTAGACTGAATTCTGAGCTTGGTTGAATTTAAACCCATACAATGAACATAGGAGATGACTTCATGCAAAATGAATATATTTATTACTAAACTAAAACACATTCAATAACATGTGAAAAAAGTACATATAAAGCATAAAAGTGGTATATCTGATTGAATAGTGGTGATGAATGAATAGCAATACATGAATAGATACCCATATGAGCATATGATAATAATAATAATTAGATCAATGTTTAACAGACATAATTGCAGAAATTGAACATTGGAAGATATTAATCTGCTAAGAGATGGGTAATAAAGGGGTGACAATATAACTATCTTAGACCACTGAATCATGCACTTATATCATGCACTAGAATAATACTGTTAATGACTGTGCATGGACTTGCAGAGTCGCTATGTACAGGGAGCCGGTGGAATAGCTTGTTTTTGTGTTGTGCATGAATGATGCCCAGTGGACAATGATCATACATATGCCACAAGCGGAGGTCAGGAGGAAGATGAAACACACTGAGGCTGGGCATCTGTGAGGATACTTGGCTCGACGAGACACAGGTGGTTGAATAGGATCCGATGACGATTCAGAGTTGGACTCAGTCTGGCCACAATGCAGGATGAAGCACAGTGTTTGCAGCACTTAGCAAGGTCAGCGGTGTGATGGTCACACATGGCAAACAATGACCCTCTGCAGGATAGCTGGATGGCGGTGTTGTAAAGGTCTCTCAAAGCACACGCTGACCCTCTCTGGAGGCGATGTTGAAGCAGGCAGGGAATACAGACACACTGGACTGGCGTGTGTGTGTGTGTTCATTAGGCAGATGCAGCAGGCATACTTCATCAGTTTCAAGATGAAGCAGGTTCTCTGTTTGGCTTGTGGAGCTGATGCCGATAAGGCAAGTCTCAGAGAGTTAGAAGAAAGTTGTTGTTAGACAAAGCAGACTTCATGCACTACATGGTCCCTACACATGTGCTAAAACACATGTAGCAACCATGTAGTGCATGAAGTCTGCTTTGGGCAAGGTTACATGTGGTTTTGTTGTGATCAAATAGGCGTGTGTAGGGGTTGGTACCGTCTAGAGTTACAGCGGGAAAGAGCTAATTACATATGCATAAAACATCACTTTTAGCAGACCTACACAATATAGTAGACCGTTGTAATATTAACACTACTAAACTCCTTAGCAAATTCCTTAGCATTTTGCATCAAACATGACTACCTAAGCCCCATGAAAATATGAAGAAATTGAATACTATTAATAACTATAGTATAAAACATCACAGACACATACAAAATAAGATCTACACATTAGAGTTTAACACTGTGATACCCAACGGTCCTGTGAGTTTGGGCACATTCCGTCTCATCTCAGACTTTCTGGCACCTCAAGGATTACCAGAAACAGGGATGAGTCTTGGTGTTTTATGTTTGTTTGACAGGGCATGTTCCTTATCACTGTCCTTAGAGTGGAAATGGAGTAATTTGCCTTCAGGTTGTAGACTTTCTTTAGGATCCCACATTCTCCCCCCACATTATTGGTCTTTTATTAGGAGAGACATCACAGACAGGGATGCACAAAGAATTTCCCTGTAGGATGTCCGCTATACCTACGTCGTTTGGTGCAGACTTTACAAGCTTTTCGCTAAGTTCGGATCATTTTGACTCGGGTGTGGACCAGAAATGTTGCCAAAAATTTGTGGATACAAACAAATTAACCACTATGTGGTGTGTGTGTGTGTGTCTCCTTTCGGTCACCTAGCTACTACAGAAGGCAATGCGCCTTGGCGTGATCGGGGTTTCTGCATGTGGAGCTTCTGCAATCGACGTGCTTCAGTGTGATCGGGCTTAAAAAACAAATACTGTATTTTCAACTAGTTTTCTTTCTATATTTGTTCATCACTCTTTAATTATTTCCTTCATCTTTTCTGGCATCCACTCTCTTTCATATCATACTTTATGAATACGTTAATATTGATTTTATGCTATGCATAAAGAAATGATTTAGTCGCCACCCTTATAGTACACCGTATTAATAGCCAGTCTGCCTTCTACTCTGCTTAGCAACAGCTTCTCTGATCTTCAGAAAACCGAGATTGCAATTTATTTGGCTTGAATAACAAAGCAGAGTGAGATTAAAGAGGAAAACGGGAATAAAGAGCATTACAGAAATTGAGGAACATGGATCAGATGGGTATTAATTGCCACAAAGAGCCAACACAGGCAGAGATGTTTGGCTTTGACCCCCGAGCATCCCGACTGGAAATACAATTATCAGTAAATGAGAAATTGCACATTTGAAACTATCACAAGCCTGGATTTACAGATTTTATCTTTGGCTTTGTTTTTTGTAATAAGGATAGTCATGATATACTTGAAGCATTCTGGTGGCTCAGTGGACTGAGGTACGGTACATACCATGGAGTCACAACATCATGGGTTCAAATTTGGTACATCGGTACATCCACCCTCTCTTCTCTCTCTTATTTCCTGTCTCTCTCCACTGTATACTATAACATTACTTTTTATTTAAATCGCACTTTTCAAAACAGTGTTACACAGTGCCTTGCAAATAATACAACGATTATGGAATAAAACAGGAAAATCCAACAAGAATTAAGTTGGTAACGAAACAGATAACGTAAAGGCTTGTCAGTAAAATTGTGTTTTAAGGAGTGATTTGAATTATGACACATATTTTGGCAACCTAATCTCCTCAGGCAGAGTTTTCTGAAGCCTAGGGGCCTGGACACAGGGATGTAATAGGATGTAGTCCACTTTTTATTGGCAGTAAACAGTTTGCACACCTTATAAGGTTGACACAAGTCGTTATGATGTAAATTCAAAGTTTACATGAAATTAAGTTGTATCAAATTGATGTAAGTGGAAAAATTCTATATAAGTGGAAAAAAGTGCTGAATTCAGTACAATGACTGCAGTGGGTTTATATGAGGCTTATTCTTTTTGTGTGTGTATTGTTTGTTTTTGTTTGGTAGTGTTGCTAGGGATGTTGGGGTTGGTAAAAGATTGCTATTGTGATTGAGGTCTGAGATAGAAACAGAGAGATTTTTTGAAAGTATGACATTCAATGGTCTTATGAGTACATATGAGAGAGAAAGACTCTGCTTCTGCGTTGAAGCTACACAGGAGCAAAACTGTAGGTGTTTTAGTTTAACTGCACGTAGGGCGACACAAGACCGCAAAAACTGTGATTGCCCCGCTTCGTACTTCTTTCTACCTGTATCTGGTTGATGTCCGCCGATAGAGCAGACAATGGAGCAGATCAGTAGTAGTGCAAACGTGAGCAGACAGGCTAGCTATCTAGCCTATGACAAATGCTGCTCTTTAGCTGCACACGTTAGTTTGCACACGTTACACACTTAGGCTACTATCCAAAATATGTTTGACAAAAATGGTTACGAAGATAGTTGAACGATGGTTACACATGTTAATACACAATTTGACCATTGTCGGTCATCATAGTTTAACAACTGAGGTAAACTGCTGAAACACTGAAAGCCAAACATTTGTCCTTATCCTCCTTACGGCTTAGCACTTGTAGATCAAGGGTAGATGTTGATCATAATGTAAGACCAAATAAACGACCAGGGATTTGGAAATACGACACAAGATTTTTCAGTTGAACCCTCCTTGAAATTAGGGAGAGCAGTGACACGAGACCAAACAAATGGATAACCAACACAAGGTTTCAAATTAAACCTCTGAAATCTGCGAAAGTAGCCCCTGCTGCAGGGGGTGTTAATGCTTTTCTGAAAATACAATAGATTTGTCCAAAGCGACTTACATATCATCATATACATACTACATATACATCATCATATACTAATTACATCATATACATACTACACACAAGTGCATGTCTTTAGACCCACGCAAACACGGGGAGAACTCCACACAGAAAGGACCGAGGTGGAGATTCGAACCCACAACCTTCTTGCTGTGAGGCAACAGTGCTAACCGCTGAGCCACCGTGCTGCAGTCACAGTTTACCTTTCTTTTTATTTACCACTACATTACTGCCAGGACAGCAAAGGCCTGGTCAGTTTGGCCTATAGCAAAAAACTGGACAGTTGCAAAAGTCATTCGTGTAGAGAAGCAAAAACAGGACTACTATGATCCTCTGATGAGGTGTTTTGTCTTTGTCGATAACCTGGCAGCAGATATCTATGCAATTTGGCGCTGTGCCATGGCTTGTCGATGGAGACAGGAGAACAAGGCAGTACAGCAGTTGAGATTAGATTATATAAAAGCATGTATAAGCCTCTCAGTGTTGTTGAGTACAGTATGTTGCTGCTAAGTTCTCAGATAGAAACTTGATGTACAGTGTTAAAGGACCATAAGGCAACTGAATTTATCTAGAGATGAGTTCAGAGTCAATAAACAAGGACTTTGTCTGAATTTAGTTGAGGGAACTTTTGGAAAATCCAGTGTTCATACAAACTAAAGTTAATTATATATATCTTTATCCCATACATTTTTAATTTTATATACATTTATACAGTTGATTGACATTTTATATATATATAGTGCTTATAGTGGGCTTATGTGAGCATCATGTGTGCACGTGTGTGTGTGTGTGTGTGTGTGTCTTTGTAAGGGAACAGTCTTTCTCTGTGACTGCCACATTTGATTCTCCCTGACGAGAGATTCAGTGTGTTGACAGGCAGGAAACAGATGTGCAATTTACAGCCAATTACATTATCTCTCTCTCTCTGTCTCTGTTGTATCTTGTTATTTCTCTCTGACATAAACACATACAGTATGCACACACTGCATTATCACTCTGCCACTCTCTGAAGAACTGAATTTTGTTGTCGTCAAGATAGAAAACTCTCTTTATCGTGCCCTCAGAAGATAAACATGCCATGGTGAATCTCGCTGGCTTCTTTTCTTCTCCCTGTCTGTCTGCTGAGGACAAGCAGAAAATATTTATATTATTCTCAAAACTAAACAAAAACCAATGTAGTCCAATCTCATCCCTCCCTGCTTGCCATACAGCTCCTATCCACTTGACAATCTGCCTTCGGCTCCAGTGATTTTTCACTCCTGCAGGAAATTACAAGGAGGGAAATCTGAGATTTCACGCGGAAAAAATAAATAAATAAAAAAACAGGGGAGAGGAGAGGGTGAGAGCATGGTGATGGCAAGGAGGGAATAATGAGGGAGATAGAAAGGTTATACACCCCACTAATTAGCCAGGGTCTTCACAAGTTCAAGGACGGTTTCAATTTAGCTGATAAAGATGAGAGGATGAGGGAGGCAGCGGAGGGTGAGATGGGGGAGACTTCCTACATCTTAATTACTCCAGTGGTTTTTGGCTAGTGGCACCTCGGGGAGTGTGTGTGTGTGTATGTGAGTGTGTTTGTAGGGGATGGGGGTGGGTGTGCGAGGGAGCTGGAGTTGGAGGGCTTCCTTGGAAAGCCCAGTCTTCCTAGCCGGAGCCAAGTTCAGATAGGTCTGGCCAAAAGCTTCCCAGGGTCAACACTTTCCCTTTCAATTACTGTGCCTCTTGCACAAGCATTATTCAGGTCAGGAGGAACATGGTTAACACTGGGGGTTAGACACAAATCGTATGCAGCCACACATGCTTCTCTCCATTCGTGCAGGTTTGCATACAAATACACAGGTGTATACAGAGTACAAAACTCATCACACTTGAGCTACTTACGCAAAGTGATCAATTCTCGATAGTGTTGAAGCTTGAAACTGATTAGAACTGCCATAGGTTTTGGGCCAGACCAATACCAATATGCAAAACACACACACCTTAACCTGTAATCCTCACCACAGCTGAAGGAGGAGATTGGGAGGATTGCTTTTCCTGTGGTAGAGGAGGAGGAAATTATATGGTAACATGTCATTGGTTACATTTACATGCACAAAAGTTATTTCTGTCTTTCTTTTTTTCTTTTTATGTATTTGTCCAGAGAAAGTCTATTGAGTACCACGCCTTTTTCCTGCAGCGCCCTGTTGGGTTCAGTGCCTTGCTCAAGGGCACCTTGACAGTAGTTGTTGAGGGAGGGGAAAGAGTTACTCATTCACTTCCCCAGCCCACATTTTCCAAGTCGTTCAGGTCTAGGGATTCAAACAGGCAACCTTTTGGTTACAGGCCCACTGCCCTAACCTCCAAACAGTAACACGGATAGTTAAAAGACATACAAATATATGTGTTTGTGTGTAGTGTAGTATATGATGTGATGTACTATGTATATGATGCATGCAATGTAAAGCCCTTTGAGACATGCTTGTATAAAAGGGCTATATAAATAAAACATGATTAATTGATTGATTGATATCAGCCATATTCCAGTTAAGTTCTTATTCGGGTTAAGCTGTTCACATGAACCTTGGATACACAGCAATTGAATCTCTCTATTGGCAGGAATAAACCAGTTAACAGAGTAGCCCCTCCTCCCTCTTTGACTGAGCTATAGTGGGTTACTTCTAATACGAGGATCCCAAAAGTAATTAAGTGACAACTAAATATTAGTTTCAAGTGTATTTTGCAAATAGAAATGCAAATATATGCATACGTAAATGTTCGTATTGCTTGTTAATATTTGAGCAAAAAGAGACTGGTATTTTGAGTGGCGAGGAGATTATTTTTCATCACCTAGTCCTACACTGCAAAACTAATAAATCTGGATTGGGGTTAATCTTCCTGTGAGTCCTACTACGTGAACACCCCCCCTCGATAGCAGTACAGCTTGTATCTTCTCACAATACACAGTGTGAGCGGAACAGACTGCTTCCTATGATTGAGTTTTCTCTTGGTGCTGGATGCAGTCAGATGGGAGAACAACACACTGCAAGGTATAACACACATAAACACATTTATAAATACTAACACATATTTCATTTATTGTTGCTCCTCATAATTCTATTATTGTCCACCAGCAGCATTCAGTAAACAATGTAAATCTAATCGCATACCTGAGGGGCATCTCATTAAAATAAATGTGTCCCCATGGAATTACATTAAGTGAATTCCACCGTCCTCAAATGTGGAACACATGATTGTATTTAGCATTGCTTTCCAGCATGCTGATGTGGAATACATTAGCATACTTAAAGATAGCATTTATTACCATGTAAGACGGTTTATGGAGATTTTCTATTAGTGTTCACTTCGGGCAAGGAAACCTAAGAATGTGAGATCAGGAATGAGGAGGTGAAGGAGAGGCTGGCTTTTAAGCACCACCCAAAAATACACAACCTCTACTGTTTGTTTTCAACTGCGAAGGTATGCAACACTCCAACTCAAGTCTTTTAGATAACAACATTTGAACCCAATCATCAGGAAATCAAACCATACCTTTCGTCCTCTGAGGGATTCAAATATCGCATATTATACAGAGTAGTATGACTGCTGATTTTATGACAGGAGTTGTCATACATTTCATTTGAAGTCAAAACGAATAATCTTCCAATGTGGTTAGAGAGATGAGCACACATTATCATATGGGAAATATGGATGTTACAGTTTGGTTGCTACATATTAATCTGAGCAATGTGGGTACCTGAATATGTGACTGACCCAACAACCTTTCCCTTTCTCTCTCTTCCCAGTGGGATGCCATTAATGAGATGGACGAGTACTTCAGTCCTATCCACACGTACCAGGTGTGTAATGTTCTCAGTGTGTGGCCATCTATCTCCCTTGCTCTCCGTGCCATTCAGTGTTGTTGTATCACATAGTGAGCTCTGTGTATATACAGCCATACAAATGGATGGATGGCGGAGGCAATTTTTCATGCACTAAACCAGTATTAAAGGTGCTACGTGTAGCAGTTAAATGTCAATAAGTCATTTCCACATACATTTTGAGACATTAGTATAATTACCATGAACAAAAAAGACCATAGCTGAAAAGCTTGGTGGCCTCTTGACAGCCTCTTGGCCTCTACACTGTATTTTGCATTGTTTGGCACTGGGTCGGATTTGTTGGAAATCTGCTGGATTGCTTTATGGCACAAAACAGTAAACATTTTGGCTTTGCAAGTAATCCACAACTTTACTCCAGTTCCACTATTCTAACTCTAGCTGCTTAAAAAAACAGAGCGACACCAGGGAGGGAAGACAAGTAACATAATCTTTGCAACAGAAAGCAATGGGGTTGCTGGGAAATGTCTTAGTTTTGAGAAACAGGCGATGTGTAGCAACACACTTTAATGATGATGTTGATTGTTTTTATTGATAATGTTGTTGTTGATCATTGTCATAATGATCACTTTGAACCAGGTATGTAACGTGATGAGCCCCAGCCAGAACAACTGGCTGAGGACGGGTTGGATCCCTCGAGATGGAGCCAGAAGAATTTACATCGAGGTGAAGTTCACTCTTAGAGACTGCAACAGCATGCCTGGAGTACTGGGCACCTGCAAGGTAACACTGACACAAGACAGGGAAGGTAGGGAGAGGAGAGAGGTAAGAACAAAGGAAGAAATGTGCAGGAGCAGGCATACAGACGAGAGAGTGCGTCTGGCTTCAGGTTCCTGTACCCCGGTCGGTATGTAAAAACGAAACTGAACCGGCCGAAGAACAACGCCTACCGGGCTTGACGTGCGTTAAGGCGCTTCGCAGTCTGTATGTAGGCCAGGTTCCTATGATCCGTCCACACCATAAACGGGTGCTCCGATCCCTCCAGCCAGTGCCTCCACTCCTCCAGCGCCAATCGCCCACGTCGTAGTTTCTCTCTGCTGGAGACAAATGGCGAGAGAAAAACGCACAAGGATGAAGCTTTTGATCGGTGGCAGACCGTTGGGACAGCACCGCCCCCACCCCCGAGTCCGAGGCATCCACCTCCACCACAAACTGTCGTGCCGGGTCCGGATGAACTAGCACCGGAGATGAGGTGAAATGTTTCTTGAGCTCTGCAAAAGCTGCTTCGGTTTACGGAGTCAACCTGAATGAGACAGAAGAAGGGGTGAGGTGAGTAAGAGGCCCAGCCACTCGACTGTAATCCCGGATAAATCAGCGGTAGAAATCGGCAAATCCCAGGAAACGTTGGAGCTCTTTAACTGAGGTGGTCTACCACTGCTTGTGTTTTCATGGGATCTGTCTTCACCTGCCCACTCTCGATAATGTACAACAGGAAGGCCATGGAGTTGACATGGAACTGGACATGGAACATTTCTCAGCTTTGACGTATAGTTGATATTCTAATAGTCTCTAACAGTACCTGCCATACATGGACCACATGTTCCTCCGTGTTCTGCGAGAAAATACAAATATAATCCAGGTAAACGAACACTGACCTGTTGAGGAGATCATGGAGAATGTCATTCACTAAAGCTTGAAACACAGCAGGGGCGTTGGTTAATCAGAACGGGATTACCAGGTATTGAAAGTGGCCCAGCAGAGTATTAAATGCCACCTTCCACTCGTCCCCCTCCCTGATTCTTACCAGGTGAGAAGCGTTCCTTAGGTCAAGCTTGGAGAAGACAGTGGCCCCTGAAGAGGATCGAAAGCAGAGTTGATTAGAGGCAGCAGATATTTATTCTTTGTAGTAATGTTATTCATACCTCGATAGTCAATACAGGGCCGCAGGGAACCGTCCATCTTGTCCACGACGAAAAACCCCATGGCCAATGGAGAAGATGAAGACCGGATGAGGCCGGCGGATAATGAGTCATGCAGGTACTTCTCTTCAGGCCGAGACAGACCGAACAACCGATGCAGAGGAGCACTCTGGAGTAGGTCAATAACGCAGTCATATAGCCGGTGAGGAGGCAGAGAGAGAGTGAGCTGCTTACTGAAGACCTCCCTCAGGTCGTGTTAGGCGGCAGGAATGCCGGACAGGTTCGGAGGCTCGGGGGTCTTTGGAAGCCCTGGAGAATGAGCAGACTGCAGGCACGATGCGTGACAGTAAGTATTCCAACTCACCACTTTCCCAGAAGTCCAGTCAATATCTTTTCCCAATGGTTACCGGAGAGGAGGAGAAGTAAGGGCTCAGTGCAGTGAGTAACTTGGGCGAGGAGCTTCCCATCCAAGAAGTTGACATCCAGGGAAGTCGTGAGTGGCTCGACTCTTATTCCTGCCTTGGAAACAAGGGCTGCATCAAAAAAGTTGTCGTCGGCACCGGAATCCACCAAGGCGAGCAACTGTAAAGATTGTTGACACCACGACAGCCTAGCATCAATCTGCCAACTGGAATGAAAATTACTGGAGTATTTAACTCGGCTCACCAGGACCTCCATAGTTACTGGTGGGCCCTTCCTTTTGGGCGAAGTATTTTAGTTAGCTAGCAAAGCAGTTTTGAGAAACCAGGTATGGAATTGATTAAAAGAAAATGTTGACGCTAATTATGTGGAGGTGCAGTCAGTGCTGGGGGTCTATGTTGTCCATTAAAACTATAACCACTTCTGTGAGAATCATATTAACAGGAAATCAGAGTTGTCCTGCTCAGAGAGCCTGTCCCACAGAGCCTACATGTACCAGTATGCACTGCGTGTGCCTGCCAGTGTAAGCCCCCTATCACATCCGCCTACGGAAAGCAAGCGTTTCTGCTTGCCTGCCAAATATTCAAACACAATAATCATTGCATATAACATTACAACACACAACAACCAAACAATGGCCACTTGCGGATAAGAAGGGCCAGGTGAAACAATGTTACGCTTTCCATCAGCGGTGGACATCGGTTCATACAAGTACACTTTAATATTTGACTCTGACATCATGTTATAAAATGTGAAGTTGTCCATAATGTCCTCTGTTTGCAACTGCAGTAGCTAATATATTCATTGCATTGCTAAAAGGTTTATTTTCATACTTTGGATAATGCAGTCGCCTATGGTTACTTAACATACTGTATGCTAAGGTGTTAGCATGCGCACCAGACAGAGATATCCGCTGGATACACAGAGGTGGTTTTGGTATCAATTCTCCCAAGCTATACTAGTATTTTTGATTTGTTTGACAAGTCAAATATAATTTCTGAATTTCAGAGTGGGTCTTGATTAGCCAGCAGAATCAGTTCTCCTTTTGTCCTCAATTTGGAAGTCACTGAATTGTTGAACACACTTTCAAGCCTATAGTGTGATTGACTGATTAGTTTGTTACGTCCATGTCATGTGATACCACAGGCATCACTGATTGGATTTTGACAAAACATGGGGAAATGATGCGACACAACAGTGGGTTCTAAATTACACCGATTGGCCCAACAAGGGCGCTACAATTATGGGTGAAGTTGTAACATTTTAGTATCCAGTCATATCTTCCACATTACAAATTCAAATGACATGAAATTTGGTGCACATATCCAGCTATACTTTACCTCCACCTTAATTTTACCTCCAGGACCATCAATGTACCCCACATTAGAATTTACATCATTTTCACTTTTCTTTAAAACCAGTATTACAAACCATTGTTACAATATTTATAAATGTCCTTGTTATTTATCTCCATTATAGTTACGGTGTTATCCAGGGTTATATATCAGATTGTATGTTTTCTAGGAAACCTTCAACCTATACTACTACGAATCTGACAGAGCAGTGGGCTCGGCCATAAGAGAGAACCAGTTCATTAAGATTGACACCATCGCCGCTGACGAGAGCTTCACTGGGGTGGACCTGGGAGTCCGCAGGCTCAAACTCAACACTGAGGTATAAACGACCTACATCAGCATGAATATTGATGGTTAGGACAGGTCAAACTTTTTCAGTCGATCCCTTTGAAGCGATATCTCACTTTAGGTAGTAGTATTAATTCCACTTCTCAGCATGAACAGCTCCAATGGAGTTCAAGTTAGAAACATTGGACCTAATTCTGGAACGCAGTTAAGAAAAAGTCAAGAAGAAATTTCTTAACTCCACTTACACATTTTCCGGGACAATTCTGGGATTCCTGAATGGTTTCTTATTTGGGATTCGTTCTTAGCTAAGAACAGGATTTAAGAACACAGAAAAGCAGTTGTAGATAGGCCAGATTGGAGTGCACCCATGTTCCACAGACATCCTCGGATTTAAATACTTATAATAATAATAAATATGAGAATATTTGTATCATTAACAGTTATGTTTCACATTTATAGTCATGATTCTACGAGGCATCCTGATAAATAAAAGCACTACATGAACACTGCAAATGGCAATGAATAAATAAATAAGCACTAAACTCAATCGTGTGGATAGAGCCATAGTGGAATAAAATGGACACATCTACATTCTGTAAATAAACATTTAAATATCCATAAAATATATCATCAGTGGCGTGGCGTCCACTAGGGGCATTGAGGTGCCGCACCACCTGCCGGCCCAAGTGGAAAAAAACTATTCCAATAGATCAATACTTTTTAGAATTGTGGTGCTGTATGTGTATGAAATTAATTTGTTATAGTCACATAAATGATATATTCTAATAGAAAAATGGGATGACTGATGAAAAAACTGCTTGCAGCCTTTGTCTGAGTACCGAAGGGCGTAATTTTCTACACCTGACGGGAGCAGCGAAAGTAGAATGGAGCCGCACTGGCCCACACTGGATTGGTTGACAGCTCGGGCACTGAATAGAGCGGCATTGCAGGGCGTATTGACATACGCCTGATTTGGTAGATTGTCGCCATTGCATAGAAGTTGTTATTGATAGAGCAGGAAGTGGGAGAGTAAAGTTAGCTAGCTGTTAGTGGCTAATGTAACCGTGGCTACAGGAACAACCAGCGTGTTGATTCTTTGTTTGAAAACCATTTGAACTAGGGTTGCAAATTCTAGGGAATTTCCTTGATCGATAGTCGCCAAAGTTAATGAACGACTAATCAATCAATCGATAACGATACACCAAAACATTGCTTATGAATATTGCTTATTAGAAAATAAAAGAAATTTAAAATTCATTTTTTTCTCTCAAACAAATCTTTATTGAAACATTAGATAAATACATCTGTTTCATGGCATAACACAAACATAATTATGAACGCTGTTTTGTTTACGTATGATATTTTAATAAGGCTCTGGACATTTTACTCGCTCTTCCGAGGCAAATCAGTGACTAACACGATTGTCTGACATATAATGTTACAAAAAAATAAGATGAGCCTTAATTAGAAACTTACATTTGCTAAATGATTACGAAATAGATCAATAAAGACATAACGTTTTTGAAAAGAAAGCTATAATAAATTCCCTCTTGAAATGAGAAAGCTGCAACAAACTACGACAGCTCAGGCTTCAGTTTCAAACTTAAACTACATAAGTGCAGTAAATATCCAAGCCTGTTGGTTTTTATTTAACAATACAAGCATATTTACATGATCAGAGTCGTGTGCAGTCAGTTTACAGTGAGACCAGCTGCTGAAAATACACGTTCCGGTGCGGCCTATA
>OMOT01069423.1:0-10942 GCA_900312575.1 Acanthochaenus luetkenii | reverse complement strand
GTGGTAGACGGAGGGAAGTTAGGAGAGGAGAGGTAAAGGAGGGGCGGTACGTGCCGTTCCCCACGTGGACGCTAGAGACCAGAGACGGCCGTCCGCCCCAATCAGCGATAGATGGGAGACAGCTGAGTCCATTAGGAGGATCGGGCAGGGCCAATAGGGCAAGAGAGCGGCAGGGTTTAAAAGGGAGGAGGAAACAGAGAAAGTGTGTGACCCATGGAGGGAGTTGAAGGAGAAGCACGAGAGAGAGAGAGAGAGAGAGAGAGAGAGAGAGAGAGACAGAGACAGAGACAGAGACAGAGACAGAGACAGAGACAGAGAGAGAGAGAGAGAGAGAGAGAGAGAGAGAGAGAGAGAGAGAGAGAGAGAGAGAGAGAGAAAGAAAAAGATAGCGAACTGTGTAAGAGACTTTGTTATTTACGGCCTGGTGGACACTCAGATGAGACGGGTGTACCACAGTACTGTAAGTCGCTTCGGATAAAAGTGTCTGCTAAATGCCGTAATGTAATTGGGGTGAAACAGGAGCAGACCTATCTTGAAGTATTTGCTGGCAAAAGTGCTGGATGGCAGCCTTGGTTCTGCATTGATTCAAATAAATGTTGTTGCGTGCATCCAGCTCAAACAAGGCAAGACATCAAAGAATATGGTTGCCAAAAGGAAAGGTCACCTCCTCAAATAAGACAATTCTTTCACTGCTCTCAGGATAGACTTTAAGACATTGCAATGGGAAAAATGGTCACGAAGAAAACTGGAGAAAGCTGAATTTACCCATTGTTAAATCAGACTGAGAGGAAGGAGGAAGGATGGGAAGTCCGTGCATGATTCTCTAAGCTTTTGTTTATACACCTCTCCCTCAGCTTGCATAAATAGCCTCCCCTAAGAGTAGTAAATCAGCCATTTAACGAGGCTCTGACACACGCTGATTGTTTCTATTTGTCTATGTGTAAACTAGTAGTTTAAAAGGCAATGACATCACAGTGAGATCTAACTGCAGGAAGAGCAACAATGGAAAACAGATAGTTAAAGCGAGAGAGAATGGAAGAGGGAAAAGAGGGAAAGAGAGGTAAAGGGAAAGAGGGAGAGCGAGACCTTTGGTATATTGGTACCAAGACCACCAGTACAATCAAACGAAAAAACATCCTTTCAGTACTGCTATCCATTCAATACCATGTTCCTTTTCTCCATTCCAATGGAAAGTCAACTTACGTCATATATTAGGTGGATTTCCATGTGTGTTTGCAACCCCTGAACTTTTAACTGACCCAGTTCACATTCGTCACTCTTTCCACGCCCCTACATGGGAAGTGATTCAGGAAATCAAGCGGTCACAACAGACGGATGAAAGAGGAAATGAATGAAAAGGTGAGAGTGTCACCTCTTTATTCTGTGGATAAGAGGGGGGAAGAGAGGATTATGAAGACTCAGGGGAGAGAAACAGATAAAATAACAGGAAGATGGATAGTTTCATTGTTTCCTCTTCTTGCGTATCCCTTCCTCGTTTTATTCCCTACACTACACCAGCAATAGAACAATGCCAAACTGAACCAATTGGTTTTTAATTACTTGAACGTTTTAGCAAGTTAAAGTTATAGCACAAAATGACCATAATATATCTGCAGGGGATTGATAGGGAAGGTGATCAACACCAATGACTCAACAATTACTTCACCAAGTGCTGAGATTTCTAGCTTTCAAAACTCCCTATGTGTGTGTTTGTGCAGACCATCACTCATCAGCTACAGTCACATCTGTGGAAACAACAGAGTTGTCATCACTAGACAAGACATCACTCATAGTGGGTATGAGGACATACATGCAGTGACCCTAGTTTTATACTTTTAAGTGATTCAGATACATTTCTATATTTATTGAGAAATGACCTTATCAATAAAACGGCCCACTATAAAAACTATTTTAAAAATACGTATACACAATACCTCAATAATTGTTGTTTGATGTATTAAATACATGTATATTTTAATCATATTCTATGTAAATAATGTTATTTGCAATGTCGCTTGTCTTAATATCTAGTCATGTTTTTATAATGGTTTTATCAATCTCTTAGTCTCTCATAATTCTATTTTGAAAGGTCTGCATACTGTGTTGTTCATGTTTTTATATTTGTATATGGTTTTATACACGTATACATGGAGTGAGACTCTAATAAATATTACTACTACTACTACATGCACGACTGCGCTGTGCCCCACTCGACGAGACCTTTCCAGTGGCCAGGCCTATCAGTGCAGCCACTGTAGTGTGTGTAGGTTGAAGTTGATGTAGCATGATGTATGTGGCCAGGGTGTTTAGGAAAAACTGATCAACAGACCTGGGAGCTGCTTAACCAAAGTCTTCAACTGTTGGCCACTGAGCAGCTCCACTGGAAGGGGTTGTACTGTAGCTTGCTCTAGGGCACCTCGATAGTGGTAAGGGTTGGGACAGTTACTCATTCACTTTCCCGGCCTAGATTTTCAGCCAGTCCAGGGATTAAAACCTGTGACTCACATGCCTGGTTGTCTATGCTATAGGTTACTGCCACTCCCCAGGCAGGATGTATGTAGCCAGGTCTGTGGATCTCCACGTAGGCAGGATGTGCAGAAAACACACAGAATCATTGAGGCCTGCATAACAGACACGTACATAGCGAGTGGGTTCGACAACTATCCCGTTTCCTCCTGTACTGTATCTCCTCCAGACCCTGCCCCATCTGAAACAACACATGAATGCATGCCCGCCCGCACACACACACACACACACAATCCCAACCACAGAGGGCACAGGGGGTCCCAGCTAGATGGAAAATTCTCATGGAGCCCTGAGGCCTGGTCAGTCCCAATACGAGTCTCCCGTCCAGAATCACAGGAAAACCACACAGGAAAAGGTTTCACAAAACAGGACTGCAATGTTTCCTCCCAGAACCTAGAAAGTAACTAAATACCTGCAGCCTGCAACACTCCAGCCCCTCTTCCCCCTAGGAAACACCCAATCTGGGTCAATCTGTGTTTATTTCCCCCACCCAATGGCCATGTAATCAGCTCCCGTTCAAAAACAGCAACAAGCAAATGAAAAACACACCAAAAACTAGAAAAAATTAAAATCTTTAATCTACAGCCAGAAGTAGAAGCCATCATCAGAAAGTAATGATTGAAAGAAAAATCTATTTAAAAAATTGGTCACAAAAGAGAAAGACGATTGCAACTGCTAACATCACATGTGTGGTAAGCTTGAATTATTTAAATCAATCCAACAGAAAAAGCCATTAAAGTTGTGCAGTCAACTATGAACCCCTCAGACTCTCTCAGTACAGCTCTGAACATCAAAGATAAACCAGATGCCTTAGCCTGGATGTACAGAGTCCCACACTCTGCCCTGAAGACAGTCCAAGGACAGAATGGCCACATAAGTAATGTTACATTACTGTTTCAGGATAGAAGTCTCCATTTCAAGGACAGTGAAGGAGAACATGGTTTCTTAACTCACTATTAAGCTTGAAGAAATACATGAAGCTTTTGGAACACTGGCGTGTTGGTCAACTTACCTGTTAGGTGATGTAAACATTGGCACCAGAAAAACCCATGTGCCCTCGGCGGATCATTTCCTCTGGTGCACCATGCTAACATTTTGGCTTACACTATGGTGAGTGATAGTAGGTGACGAGCATTATCTCAAAAGTGAGAAAATGAGAACTTGTAGCAGCTCGAAAGCTAAATAGTAAGTCATCTTAAATGATGTCTGGCAATTTTGTGTTAGAGATTGATAAACGTTACACAAAATATGACACACAAATAACAGTCTTGAACTACATGGGACTACTTAACCTGTTTCCATGGTGAGTGAATTCAATAAACCTGTCTACATCAACTATATATATATTAAATGTATATATGTACGGGGCAAATAACAAAAACCAGTGGAAAAACGTTATATCACTAAAAAGGCCAGATTTTGGATAATTGATTATTTTGATGTCTATGTTCTCATCACTTCACTGGTAAGTTGCCAAACGGGCCAATCTTCCAGAAACTTGGTGTATTCCTTTAAGTAGACTCTTGCTCTACTAAAGAAAGGAAGACCAAGACCAGATGTGCAGTTTGTTATCCGTTTAATCAATCCATCAAACCTCAATCCCTGCCTCCCATTCCTCCATTCATCACCTTGGGGGCTGGGCGTTTTCTACTAGACTAGGGCTAGCTTAGGATCACATGTGTGTATGTGTGTGTGTGTGTGTGTGTGTGTGTGCGTGCAAGTACTGTATGTGTACATGTGTGTCTACATGTGTATCCATCCTTGTGGTAATGCCTCAAAAGCTAAATGAAAGCCAGATGTTGTGAAAGGCAGAGTTAAGGTATGGGCCGTCACACCCAGACTAAACTGATTCCTTAAGACAGTTGCGACAATGTCTGAGGGCTCCACCTGCCCTCAGCATACTGCTAAAGTGCTATCAGGATAAAGAGCCATGGGAGGAAAACGTCCATCGATCATCCTTTCTTAAAAGCTCTCCCTGGAGCATACTTTCTCTGTCTGCAGAGGTAGGGTGAGGTCTAGTTCACAATTGTGTGAATGCAATTTCCCTTTGGAATGCCAACCTATTTGGCCGAGAACATGTTCATCAGAACATTCTTAGTTCAGCAGGAAACAGCAGGACAATTGCGGGGATTTAAGTGTGCAGAAACTTTCTCTTCTATACATGCAGCACCGTAGCAACGTTTGGGCAGTGTGAGAGGTAATTCCACAGATCTTAAAGCAGAGGGGAAAGTATAAAAATTGAAAAAGGAAACGCATGGGATTGCCAACTTAAATTAGTAATTATAAACAACCTTTATAATTACTTTCTTCAACAGTCCAGCTGTTCAGGTCAGGTTGGATCAGCACTAGCCAACGCAGTGAGTGGACTAAGGCCAGTAGTGAGGCTATGTGGGTGACTCACCTCAAGGGTCTGCATAAGCGTGGGCTTGATGGCATCTTTCATTAACACCGCCAGCGCTCCACTCACACCCTGAGAGAGGGAGAAAGACAGACAAAGGGTTGCGGGGGCAAGAGCAGGTTATTAGTACTGAGATGACTCAGTGACCTCCAAACGTTTAACCCAATTAATACCCACAGTAACTATACTAATGGATCCGACAAGATAAAATGTCTAGCACAAATACTAAATAGCACAGCAGTCCTAGACCATTTGCAGTTCTCCCTCCCTTATGTCTGAGCATCACATATGAGTAACTGTTAATGCTTCCTCCCCTAAATACGCCCTGTCGGCTGTCTGCTCACACCCACACACATACATATACACACCATAGTCCCATCTGGGCCGACTCAGAGGGGTGGTGATGTTTTTGCATCCTGGCTAATCAGAAAGACTAATGTAACTTTATAGGGGATCCTCCTTTACGGTTCTGAAACAACACAGGCCACAGTCATCTGTGGGAAACCGGAGCCAGCTGACCCTAAAGCTGGATCTGGTGAGAGGTGCGAAAACTCTGCTTAACATCTGTAATGGCAGGTTACACCTAGATGAGGCGTGTTGTTTTGGAGGTGGAAGTGGTGAGTTGGCGTGTTTGGGACAAATTGGACCTGGGAAGTTTCCAACCTGCAAGCTGGAAGGATAATTGCTGAGAGGACAGTGTGGTCACCAGAGACTGAATGAGGGCAATGAGGAGTCACACAGCGCACGTTTCACTTCATTATGCACTTGTGTACATCCACACACACGTATGTACATGTGCAAACACACACCCATAAACAAACACACAAGATCTGTCCTATTCAATGACTGTTGCATTTGTTTTGTGTCCTTTGTTGCTCTGCAAAGCTCTTTGTGGCAAACCTTGTTTTGTTAAAAATGCTTTATGAATAAGTTTGATTTCATATGACGTTTCAGCCAGTTCAGCCTCTTATGACAACACTATTCTCTCCCCAGGTGGGAAAATTCCCAGTTCCCACATGTCATGAACACACTATGACAGAATGTTTAGTGGAAAACTCCTGCCAAAAAAGTAGGCTGAGATGGAGATATTCCCATGCAAAACACACCTAACCTTCACATTTGGGAAAACACCAATATTAAAAACATGAATGGAACAGCACAACTAGAAAATCTGGACTGAGAAGGACAAAAGATAGCGCGGTCTTCACATGGAATGGACTCAAGACTTCTTTCTTTTTTTATACAAAGGGGAATGCATGGTGAGACGTACTGATGATTATACCATAACCTCCCCGCAAGATTGAAAAGACCACACAGAAACACACACCAGGTCCTCGGCTGTGACAGGCTGCCCAGAGCGGCTGGTTCCCACCACCATACGTGCCAGTCTGTTCTTCATGTCTCCCAGGCCGTCCGCCAGAGCCAGGATGGCCATGATCTCGCTAGCCACCGCAATGTCGAACCCAGTCTGGAGTGAGGCAAACACATTACATACCACCAAGGTGAGAAAACATTTGCAGCTAAGGTTCATTTTTAGATTCTCTCAATGAAATACATTGACTTCATTTTATGAGGTAGATTTTGCTCAGTGAAGAATAGACATGATTAGTAGAAGTAGAGAGGACTGAAGTGTCTCACCCCTGACGGACTGACTCACTGATTGACCTGAATTTGCATCTTTCAAAGACTCACCAGTATTAGGTTAGTCGCTGGTTAATTTCCCACCTTGAAATACTACCACTCAAGAAATAGGATAAAGGGGATTTATGTACGTGTGCTGTAACGTATATGCACATTAAGCAATGTATAAATGGCCTCATGGCACTGATTTGCCAAACAAGGTTATCCAATAATGAGAGTATTGCTGTTACACATGAACATCAACCATGCTATCAATATCACAGTTTAAGAGGACCGATGAAGACAGTGTGAGTGTGTATGTGAGAGAGGGTGAAAGAAAGTGTGTGTGTATCACCTCTCATAGTGAGAGGTGATAACAGAAACCACATGTGTTTACGGCAGAAACACGGGTACATTGACGAGTAACACACACCCAACAAACCCAAAACATTTGGACGGATGCTGATGGCTGAGTCCAACCCTTTTCCTTCAAAGCAGTGAATCATAAACATCACATTCCAAAATACAGAACGCATACACACACATGTGGAAAGAGGTACAGACGGGAGTCTCATTCCAAGAAGGCATGTGTTTCATGGACATGGCCTGGTTTTGGACAGATTACTTTGGAGAAACAATAGAGAGAAGGGTCTGTTTCTCTTGTTTTTGCTGTAACTTTCTGTATTAATTTGCGTCAAAGAGAGAGAGAAGAGAGGAAGAGAAAGAGTGAACGCTAGCACAGTGAAGAGTATGGAAAACCAAAGGAGTCTCCATTCCATGTCCCCAAAAAAAAGAGGAAACATAACACAAACCACACCAATCCACCAAGGAAAACAACAATTCTATTCCCACTCCCAAAGATAATTCCTTGACGGGCTATAGTGTATCTAGCACTGGGGCAAGGAGGAGGAGAGAGGAATGGAGGAGAAGCAGAATGGATGAACGGATGGAGGTAAATGTAAACATATGCAGAACTAACTCAAAGGCTGTTCCAGGAGTGTGTCTCTTTTTGTACGTACGTGTGTGTGTGTGTGTAGGGGGTTCATTTTTGTCCTTCTTTAAACATTTGCTTTCACTTAAGCCCACTCGCTTCCCATTGAGGTGAAGTGATTATTTGCAGGATTTCATTTAGCTGTCATTACTACTGACATATGGGTGAAACACAGCGGTGGACGGGGGAAACGGGAACGGAGGAGGGGGGGTGTCTGTGTGTGTGAGCATGAGGGGAGGGGGAGTTAGTGTGTGTGGCCTAAAAACACAAGCATTTGATGCCACTTCAGTAACACACTGTATTATTGCAAATGTTCTCACCCGCGTTAATAACATTTGATGTGACTGTCGGTTTGATTTCAAGCCCAATAGGCTGTAAAGCTAATGGGCTGAGATAGGTGAAGCACTATGTGCCACGAAATCCCTCAGTGCAGTGGCAGCATCGTTTGCCATATGACTGAATTGTAAAATATTGGTAATGACCATTGGAATGTAATATATTATAAATGGTGGATGCCTTTGTCCCAAAGCAGTTTAAAGCGCTATATTTTAATTATCACAAAAACAGGCTGAAAACTACAGAAATGACACATTCAGAGGAATTGTGATTGTAAAGGCATGGAGCTGCTGATATAAACGACATACCTCTCTCATCTGTCCTTTCTCAGTGCTTGCCTGTCCTACTGTGATCTTCCTCAAGAAACGGTCATTGGTGTCAACAACTGAAAAACAAGGAGAACACAACAATTAATATCCATCAACATATTGATCGCCACCATTTCTCATAACATCTCCCAACTACCGGCATGAAAACAGCCGCTTGATATCATAGGCCGGACACACAGAAACATTAAAGCATACCTGACCTCGTACCTCAAGGACACAGACACACACACACACACACACACACAAAGAGGACTGATGGATTTACAGTCTGAATTTGACAGGCTGTAAAAATCAATTTCCACACATGTTGTAAAACAGATACAACTGCACATGTACAGGTCTGTGAGTGATTAGTGACACAAACACAGAAACTAACTGACAAGAGTGATCTTTATCTCTTATTGTGAGTAGGTGTTGACACACTGGAAGTGGTTATGGTATGGGAATTTGCTACTTTGGAGTTTCTTCACTCAGCAGTTGGTTGATAATCTTGGCTCAGAATTGGTTATTCTGTGGCTATGCTGCGATTACAATCCATCAGGACCTCAGGAAACCACAGGAGAAAAACATTGTCCTGATGTTGGTTCAATGTAGAGAGAAAAACATGGGTTGTTTCACGCTTAAATGAATGATTATTACATGCTACTCACATAAACCCACACATGCATGGGTACACATAGACACACACATACAGTACACACACACACTCAAAGTTAGGTGGTAAATCTGTTTTTAATCTCCCGGGTTCCTCTCTTAAATATGCCCTCTGGAGCCATTGGAGTAAATACCCCATCAGTCATAGCAACACCCCGGCTAGCTGGCTCACTGACAACTTAAAAACAACAAAGTTTCCACTGGAGAACCCATCCCCATCCCCGACCCCACCACACCCACATTCATCAACCCTGACTGCAATGCTTTTACATTAGACGATGGTAATAATTAAAATGAGCAAAGGGGCCAGTTGGAGCTGGAGTCAATTTCCAATTCTCAATATCCATGTGACGCATTCCAATTTGAGAACTAACCAAGCAAATTCACTCCGTCAAAAGGAAAATAACTGATATTCCTATGGCATGACACAATCTGATTGGTAATTGATAAATAAAATAAAAGGCTATTCATTTTGAACAAGAACATGTATCCTTGTTTGCAGAAAAACATACTGGGTGCTCTGTATCAACTTCCCCACTTCATTCTCAATGGAACTGCACATCCGTATGAATGGAATCAAACATAAGATATAGAAAGTATTCTAAAAAGATGAATGTATTTAGAGATCATCTCTCTCAAAATGATGCTTCTTAAACAGAAAAGATGTCAAGGGAATAGAAGAATGACAACCCACTGGGACAGGAAGCAGATATGAACCCTACTGAACATATCACAGACGGACAAACGCTCCTTTCTCATTTTGGACTATGGGAGACATTAGTACATCGGAATACTGAAATGGAATTCCCCTTCAGTATTAGTCAGCTCAGGCTGAGTGTCACAGATGGCAACCAGAGAAGCCCAGTACTTTCAGTGATACCTCTCTGCCAGGTGACCTTGGAGGGGTCAAGGTCGAGGCGGACGAAGGCGCTGACCTCCTGGGACGTGAGAGATCCGGGGTCTGTTTCCTCGATGCCTAGCCGCTGCAAAAGAGACAAAGGAGAGAAAGAGAGTACCAGTGATTCCTCTGTACGTATTTTGGAGCAGTGTGGGTCGGAGGTCATTTTTGGCTTTGGTGCCACATCTGTCCCCATTTTGGTCCCAGTTATTGCACTACTTCAGGACGCAGCACTACATTTATTTTAATGCTGTTATTTTTTCATTATTATTATTATTATTTGATCATTTGATATTATTATTTTGATATTTCATTTTGATAAAAAGCCCCATCATCAAACACTAGACCTATACTTGCTTGGACATACAATATCAAACAACCAGTTAGAACAAAAGGCCACGAACTGATCATGCATGACACAGCCAATCAGCTCCCTGTCAGGTTCAACAGGTTCACTGGGAGAGCACTGTATACAAACACACGTGTCTCCTTATCTCACACTCCATCCATTCAGACCAATAAATATTTTACAGTCCTGTGAACTTCTCAACTCGGAGTGTAAGTCAACTCAGTGTTTGTCTGCACTGGTGAACGACTCCAACCTCTCCCTCCCATAACATCTGTCGTATTTCATTTGTTATGACTTAACATCAGGCATTCTGTCTAAAACACTCGATAAAATAGCCTTTCTCACTGTCATATAAACATATTATCTTCATGACTTATAAACAATTGTGTGTTTGGAGACACAGACACAATACTGGTGAAGAGGCCACGGTCTGGACACAGGCTCACTGAGGTCCCCCAGTGGACACTTTCAAATCTGGGCGCTGCTGTTGACGTCAGTGGCTCGAAAGGCACTGCGGTGTTTACAGGGCACACACAGGTCGACTTACGCGTAGTCTGGTGATCTGGATGGGTGAGAATCGCCTGACTCCATTCACTGAAGGAACCAGTCTGTTGTATAGGGCCTGGGAGGGGTATGAAACAGAACAGAGATTCATCATAACATCAGTAACATCATCAGTAACTTCATTTTCTTCCTCAAAACATTGAGACTAATAAATCCCGATTGCTAGTTAAGATCACAGTTTGGTGTCAGAATGAGCAAGTACCGCGTGACATCATCACACAGTCTGTCACCTTGTCTGATTGGGTCGACTCGTGGAGCATCCTGGCATCGATGGCTG
>OMOT01069418.1:0-10103 GCA_900312575.1 Acanthochaenus luetkenii | reverse complement strand
GTCAGTCAATGGATGACCCGGGGGTTGTTGATAAGGCCGACTGCAGACGGGAAGAAACTGTTTTTGTGGCGAGAGGTTTTGGACCTGATGGACCGCAGCCTCCTGCCAGAGGGAAGGGCTTCAAACAGGTTGTGTCCAGGATGAGAGGGGTCGGCCACAATCTTTCCTGCAGCCTCCGGGTCCTGGAGGCATACAGGTCCTGAAGAGATGGCAGATTGCAGCCAATCACCCTCTCTGCGGAGCGAATGATACGCTGCAGTCTGCCCTTGTCCTCGGCGGTGGCAGCAGCGTACCAGATGGTAATGGAGGAGGTGAGGATGGACTCGATAATGGGAGTGTAGAAGTGCACCATCATCGTCTTTGGCAGGTTGAACTTCTTCAGCTGCCGCAGGAAGAACATCCTCTGCTGGGCTTTTTTCAATTATTCTTGTTTTCAATGTTTGCTCCTCATTTTCTGTTTTATTTCATTGTTTTAATTTGTTGTTGTGTTGTCTAGATGTTAATTTTAACGTCTATGTGTATTGTGTAATGTTGTCTCGTCTTGCTTGAAATGATGTGAGTTTATGAAAATATATATTTTTAATTACTGTATGTGAACTTTGTTAGATTAGATTAGATTAGATTAAATTAGAAAACTTTCTTAATCCCCAATGGGGAAACTCATTTGCCACCAAAGCAACTCATACAAGACAACAAGAACAGACAATAGCAGACAAATAGCAACAAACAGTAGCAGACAATAAAACAATACACGGCAAGCAATATACATTCACAGTGCACAACACCATAAAAAAGAAGCCATTCTTCTTCTTCTTTCGTGTAACATCAGAGGTCCAACTCAGTGTCGTGTAGCCATTTCCGCGTCTCTGGTCCTACGTCGAAGAGGCTGGCTTCCGAGGGTGGTCTGTGTAAGGGGCAGGTGGTAATGATATGTTCGGCAGTCTGTTCAGGGTCACCGCACTCGCATGCAGCACTGTCTGCAGACAAGCCATTGATGTATTAAAGCATCTGACCACTGCTGGAACAAAAGACCTTCTGAGTCATCACTAGTCGCTCACTGAAAGAGCTTCTGAGGCCAACAAAAACACTGTATAATGGAAGACCTTCAAAATAAAAAACAGTTTTTAGTTTGGCCCTTATTCTCTTTCCTACAGTGACTTCGAGTGAGCCTGGGGGAAGGCCAATCACTGAGTCAGCCTTTTTGATCATCTTGTTGATCCTGTCTATATCATCAACAGTGGTGCTGCCCCTTAATTATCACTGGGGAGACCTCCTCATTCTTCCTTCTAAAATCAATAATTAGCTCTTTGGTATTCCCAACATTAAGTTAAAACTAAATTAATCACACCAGCTGACAAATGATTCAACCTCTCTTTTGTAGGCCAGGTCATTGCCTTGGTTAAGAAGACTTTTGGATTTGGCAAGTTGACTGACTATGCCTGTAGTCAACAGTATAAAGTGTAAAAAGAAAGGGGGATAGAACCGTGCCCTGTGGGGCTCCTGTTTTAGTCAAGATACTGTCAGTCAGTTTATTGTCAAGCCTGACAAACTGAGGTCGAGACAAGAGATAGTCAAAAAACCCAAGCGATAGTAGTGTTATGCAAATTCATTCATTTTTTGGAAAAATATGTGTTTGAATCCTATTAAAAAAACTAGAAAAATCAAAGAACATAATCCTAACAGAGCTGGCAGTTGTTTCAAGGTGGCTGTAGATGCTGTAGATCCCACACCCTTCCTGTACGCAAAGGGATCTTGAAAGGCTTAGACCTGTCTACACAGGTGACCCCGGACAACCCTTTCAAAACATGTCATTATGTACAATGTCAGGGCTATAGGCCTCAGTAGACTACTACACACATTGTTCTTTTGGGGAATTGGAACAAGACAAGATGTTTTCCACATTACTGGCATTTTTGATGAAGACAGAGACAAAGAAAAAACGTAATGAAGCGGCATGGTGGCTCAGTGGTTAGCACTGTCACCTCACAGCAAGAAGGTCCTGGGTTCAAATCTCGCCTGGCCCTTTCTGTGTGGAGTTTGCATGTTCTCCCCGTGTTCGCGTGGGTTTCCTCCGGGTGCTCCGGTTTCCTCCCACATGCAAATAGATGTGTTTGTGTGTAGTGTAGTATATGATGTGATGTACTGTGTATATGATGCAATGTAAAGCCCTTTGAGACATGCTTGTGTAAAAGGGCTATATAAATAAAACATGATTGATTGAAGAACAGAGTACAACTGGTCCGCACAGACCTTCAGGGTGAGTGTATGGACACCATCAGGGTGCCTGTTGCCTTATTGGCCTTTAACTGCAGTCAAACCTCATCAACATCAATAACAATAGCTGGGCTACAGTCCACAGGACTAGTCTGTGCAAGAGATGAGGATGTTCCCATGAGAAGCAGAACATTCAAATACATCAAACCTTGCAATGAACTGATTTGTCTCATTTGCATTTATCCCAGAACCAAGGAAACTGGGATTACTGGTCCCATAGCCAGTAATAGATTTCCTGCCATTCCAAAGGCCCTTATGTTACTACTATTGGACATCTGTCCTTCAACCCTTTCCTTATATTTAAGCTTACCTTGTTTGATTATGGCTTTCAGCTCCCTTTAAGCAATTTTAATTGTATCTTTGTCACCACTAAATAATGCAATCTTCTTCCTATTAATAGCAGCTTTAACGTCCCTTGACACCCAATGTATCATTAGGGAAATGACAGAATCTACACAGTAATTAATATAACAGGTGACTTTGTCAGAGATACTGTCCAGTCATTACCATACTAAAAACACAGTCCAGTCTGTGCATTCAAAACACCCTTTTAGCGTTTCACAAGCGTCCTCCGACCACACTCGCACAATCTTGGACGCAATCGGCTGCCTCCAAATAACAGGAGAATATCTGGATATTACAAATTATGGTCAGATTGTCCAAGATGGGGAAGCCATTTTGCAACAAAGCTTTCCTTAATGTTTCTATAAAACAAATCAATAGTTTTATCACCCCTTGTAGGACATGACACCATTTGTTTAAAAGAGGGTAGGGTGGCGGAGAGAGAGAAGTGATTAAAATCCCTGTTGATAATAACCAACGCGTCTGGAGAGGAGCGCTAAAGGTCATGGGTGACTCTCGATATTGTCTCTGTGGCCAGCTTCCCATTACTCGATGGAGGATTGTAGACCACTTGGACAATCACATGAGAGAACTCCCATGGCAAATAATAAGGTCGGCAACTCACCGCAAGGAGCTCAATATTCGGATCACAGACTCCCTCCTTCACCGTATCATGACCAGGATGACACCACCGGTAATTCAAATAAAGGCAGACACCTCCGCCTTGTTTTTTGCCGGTTATGTTGTCTAGGAACCCAGGAAGAAAAGCTGTTCGTTAAGGTGTCAGCTAATGGGGATCCTTATAATAATCAGATAAACTTCCAGTTTCTCCTTACAGTGCATTGTGTTGAGTTGGACCAGTTGCAGCTTGTTTGTGTTATTCCAGCTCTTGCAGTGACAGCCAATATGTTAGTGTGTGTTTCTGTGATGAATAGTGTTTGTCAGGTTCAGCTGCCTCAGTGGCACAACTGCACAAAGCATAAAACCCAATGATCATGATAAAGACTAAAGACATAGAATGCTAAAAGGGTCTATTATCCATTAATCAATCTTTCTTTCTTTCTTTCTTTCTTTCTTTCTTTCTTTCTTTCTTTCTTTCTTTCTTTCTTTCTTTCTTTCTTTCTTTCGACTTACTCAGGTGGTTATCAGGATTTCTTATTACGCGGCTTTGCTGAATACTCAATTCTGATTGGCCGATGAACGCATTAGCTCTTTCACGTCTAATAATTTCACTCTGCAGTCACAAAGTGTGGTCCAATTAGTTATTGTCTAATCAAATAAATGAGGAACACCGTGTGCCAAAAAGACGTTACTGCATGATTGCTGCAGACAAATACTCAGCTAATGTTGGCCTTACACTCGATTATATTTGAAGTGATTTAAAAATGTTAGACACAATTTCAAAGTTGGCGTAAAATCACGTCAGTTGTTGTACACTCCCATCACAACAATTGTCACTCAGTTGGAGCTGTCTTAATGAAGTAGTTTTCTTGTCTTGACCGTTACGACAAAATTAATGTTATCGTATGATTTTAGTCTTGGCTCAAAAGGTGTGTGATGGCCCACTACACAATTTATAACGCTACACTGTCAACAGCCAATAGATGCGCTCTGTTTACAGACTGTCTACAGACAGACAGAGTAGTACACATGGCGATACTGACGGGGCTGCGCAGGTTTCGGTTCTGTTGGACTGTTGAACTGGCAGTACAGACCACTGTTTGCATACTGTTGTTTACCCTGGTTTTTGGTTTTTAGTGGATTGGTTGGGATTTCGGTTTGAATGTCCAACAAATAAAAACTCTTGCCTGCTGTGGTGCATTTTTGTTTGGAAGGAAAAAGGTGGTGCCAGTACTGTGCAAAGATTCTGCTGTTCATTAGAACTGTCTTTTTTTTTTTATTAATAAAAAAACTGCATGAAATGATTGTGTTATTATTTTGTTATAGTGACTTAACATTCACTATTAACTCTTAAGTAGTGAAGTACACGTGCCAGTAGACATTCTAGTGTTTGGTTCAAAGATAATATGAAGCATCATGCAGTCTAAGTTCTTGGAAAGAACTGTTGTAGGATCTATCAAGAATCATTTGATAAGTTCAGATCTTTATAAGGTCTATGTATTTCATTTGTATACATGTATATAAGACCCATCTACTTTCTTTGAACATTTCTATATTTTAGTACACAGTGAAGAAGGGAGGCATGGTGGCTCAGTGGTTAGCACTGTCGCCTCACAGCAAGACGGTCGTTCAAATCTCCGCCCCAGTCCTTTATGTGTGGAGTTTGCATGTTGTTGCATGTGTTTACTTGGCTCTCCTCCCACAGTACAAAGACATGCGCTTGTGTGTTGTATGGTATATGATGTAGTTAGTATATGATGTATGTATGACATAGTATATGATGATGTACTGTATATGTAGTATGTATATATGATGGTATGTAAGTCGCTTTGGATAAAAGCGTCTGCTAAATGCCGTAATGTACTTCAATGACAGCAATTTAGGAGCCAGGATTCGAAAGGATGCATAGTGGCACTCCTAGCTAAACATATTAGTCCACTGTGCTACCCAGGCACTCCATTTAATTTGTGTTTATAAAAGCATATATTGAAGTTCTACAAATTCCATGTGAAATCAAAATGTAGAGATATGAAGAGAGAGCAACAGGGCTACAGACCAAAGTCTTTAGAGAAACTTAACCAGGGTTTGTTTGCTGGCTGATAACTCTGGTGGGGGGTGGAGCAGAGCGTCCAGGTATAACAAGAGCAAAACACTCATAAATCAAACGCTCTCAGTAGAGTCACAGATAATCAACTGGAGGCCTGTGTAATGGAAGCCACTGGGGTGGCGTCACTAGAAATAGACAAAGGAGCGTTTTATTCAGGACAGAGACCAACTGCAGGGGAAACTAGAGCTCCAAGAGTCATTAGCATCACAGTACGACTACCGCAGAGTATCTGCAACTTTACTGTAAATTATTCAGTTCTGGAGGTCACAGCGTAGAGAGGAGAGAACACTGTGTAGTGTGGTGTCATATGTATATGTTAGATCAATATAGGTCCTTTCTGTAATGTGTCCTGATATTTGATAGATTCAGGTATCTTGTGTTATCCAAGAGACTTTCTCTTACATTCACAATGCACAACATATAATCCATACTAAATGCAACACTACAAAGTTCAGCTCTATAATAACCTACAGACAAACGTGCGTCACCATGTGAAGATGAGGTGTGAACCCATTACCTGAGTCATAACTGGGAAAAGAGAATAGAAGGCAGCACATCAATGCAAAAGTCAAGTGCACCATACAGATTTGGGATTTCCACCATGGCACCAACAAGATGTCAGAAACATGAAAGAGCAGCTGTCTCCTGTTGCTTCTAATATGGCATCTTCGTGAAATCCTGTCTTTACCACTAGAAGCACTATAAAACCCCACTGACGTGAACAGTAATGATAAATAGACAGTTGTCTGTCAGCTAATTGATTCGCCGTGCAGACTGCTACTTCGCTGCTTTTGACTGCTGTCATGAGTCTTAATGCTTTCATGCTTGTTTATGTTGTGCTCAAGATGTCTTGCTTTGAACCATATGATGGATCTCGGAGGCAGAGATGTTATTTGGATACTCAAATACAAAACCTGGATATAGAGCTTGAAATAAGAACACCAATCCATCTCTATCCAAACCCACTGTCGGAGCTCTCCTTTGGCAAATAAAAGTCCGCTCATACCACCCCAGAAGGCTTGTCAAAGAAAGAACTGTCTTTGCGCTGCTTCTCCCGCTGCTGTCGCCGGCACTGCTACAACTGCCCACAATACATTCAACATATAGTAGGCGTAAGCATTCCAATGTACCAGTACTTGTACTTGTTACAAATGGCAAATAAAACTCTTGAATCTTGAATCTCTTGAATCCTGTAATCTGGGAGCCACATTGTATGTTTTGTGCATGTATAATGAGCTCTTTCCCGCTGTAACTCTAGACCGTTCTCTACACACACACACGCCCACTCGATCAAAACAAAACCACATGCAACACAGCCCACACCAGACTTCATGGAGTAGGTGGTGGCTACACATGTGGTAAAGGAGTCTAACAACAACTTTGTCTCTGAGACTCGCCTCATCGACATCAGCTCCACAAGCCAGAGAACCTGCTTAATCTTGAAACTGGTGAAGAGTACCTTGCTGCCTGGCCTGTCAAATACACACATGCCAGTTCAGTGTGTCTGTGTCTCCTGCCTGCAACAACTCAGCTAATGTACAGAGAAGGTCGGCGTTGCCTTGAGTGACCCGCACACTGCTCTGTCCAGCTCTCCATGGGCTGTGCCGCAACCTACGTGCTCCATCCTAAATTGTCATCGGATCCTCTTCAACCAGAGCCCGAGTGTCCTCTCAGACGTCAGGCTTCAGCGTGTTTTATCTTTCTCCAGATCGCCTCTTCTGGCGTATGTATGATCATTGTCCACTGGGCATCATTCATGCATCACATAGTTATTCCACTACATGACACTTCATGCAATGGAACATACATGTTATTACGGCTCCCAGTAGATAGCGTCATTGACAGTAGTATTCTAAGTTCACGATTCAGTGTTCTCAGATAGTTATATGCCCCTTTATTGCCATCATTGCTGATTCATATCTTCCATCGTTCAATTTCAGCAACTATGTATTTTAAGCATTGATGTATTTATTATTATCATGTGCTCATATGGTTATCTATTTGTGTATTGCTATTCATTCATCACCACTATTCAATAATAGATCTACCTGTTTTATGCTTTATATGTACTTATTTTACTTGATTGAATGCGCTTTAGTTTAGTAATAAATATATTCCTTGGCATGAAGTAATCTCCTGTGTTTAGTGTGTGGGTTTCAATTCAAGTAAGCTCGGAATTCAGTCGTTCAGATGAGACTTGTTGATATTGTTATTCTTGTTATCTGGTGCCCCGTTCTTTAATTCAAATTGAAACTAACTCTAAACTGTATTGATATCAGACACCATTATTAACTATTCACACTACACTAAGGGATTTTGACGCATTTATTTATGTTTAATAGATTTGCTCTTATGTTGCAAGCGTATCTATTCACAGTTAATTGCATTTATTACTAATATGAATCATTAATTAGCGTACTTTTCCTATAAATTTGTGTGTATTTTGGCATATGCATGAAGATATTGACATGTTCCTGGCTGCCGCCTCAGTGAAAAGCATACATTAGGTCTAGGTACTTTTAGTGGCATATAATTTTCCCCCTAAATCAAGATACTGCAAGCATGCGTCTTGCCATATGTTAATTTGAGGGCGCTCTGTTACGACTTGGGGATGTGTCGACCCAAACGCAGACACTGGGAGTGAAGTACAATAACTGACAGTTTATTATAAGGTATATGCAGGGTGAATGTCCAGAGCCTGGAAAGAGGCAGGGTGGCAGGTTGGCGCTGGCTCTGTCCAGGCAGAGCAGAGGAGGTGTTTTGGAGATGAGTGAGGCCAGCTGGTGAGTAAACCAGATGAGCTGGAACCGGCAGGTGGAACTGCTGGCAGAGAGGTAATCCTGGAGGACAGGAAATAGCATGATGAGAAACAGCTCGGTTGAATAGTAACATAGGGTCATAGGAAATGCTGCAACATGACTACCGTAAAGGTGAGGCAACGACCTGGCGATGAGTGGATGAAGGATCAGGGTTTATATGCTGTGGTTGATGAGCTTGATGGCAGGTGTGTAGACTGATTAGCAGAAGCCACGCCTACGCCAAGACAACACACATGACAACCAAAAAGAGACAAACAGGGAAGTACAGGAAACACTGGGGAGAGGGAACAGGGGATAGCCTGGCCCTTTCTGTGTGGAGTTTGCATGTTCTCCCCGTGTTCGCGTGGGTTTCCTCCGGGTGCTCCGGTTTCCTCCCACAGTCAAAGACATGCAAAATATATGTGTTTGTGTGTAGTGTGGTGCATGGTGTGATGTACTACGTATATGATGCATGCAATGTAAAGCCCTTTGAGACATATTTGTATCGGGGCGGCAGTAGCTCAGGAGGTTCCCGCCCCGCAACTGCAAGGTCGGCAGTTCGAGCCCAGCTCCTCCCGGGAAAAATAAATAAATAATCTGTCGCGGTGTCCTTGAGCAAGACACCTAACTCCAAATTGCTCCCGTTGAGCAGGTTGGTGCCTTGCATGGCTGCCTCCGCCAACGGTATGACATGTAAGTTGCTTTGGATAAAAGCGTCTGCTAAATGCTGTAATGTAATGTAATGAGTAACCATGAACACGGCTATGGCTGTGACACGCTCTGCAGCTGCTGAACCTACACACCTCAAATTGGATTGGATTGGAAAGTCTTTATTGTCCCTGAGGGGCAATTTGGTTTGCAAACAGTAGTCAACACAACCAATACACAAAAATGAAACATAAATACAACATACAGTAGATGTCATCATAGTAAGGTTACAATGAGCTATAAAGCACTAAGAGTCCATCATTCCCTTCTTAACTATGTGTGCAATAGCATCTAGGCCTACAGCTTGTTTAAAAACCCAACAGCCGAGGGAACAAATAATCTCAGGTATCTGTTTAATGTGGCCCTCCTAGGGAAGGTATACCTTCTCCCTGATGGCAGGAGTCAAAACTCTTCATAAAGAGGGTGTTGAGGATCCGCCAGAATGGCCTTTGCCCTGGCTCTAACTTGATACACATGGCCAAGATCATTCAAGTTGAACAATCTTTCCCAGCCTATTTTTGTTAACCATGCTGAGGTTACCAAACCAACAAGTCATTGCAAATTAAAATTGACTCAATGAAAGATGAATAAAACATTTGCAAGAGCGATCGGTCAACGTTAAAACTCCTCAACTTTCTCGAGAAAAACTGTCTCTGATTGGCCTTTTTGCAGATGGAGTCAGTGTTGGCATTAAATGAGATTAGATTAGATTAGATGCACTTTATTGATCCCCTAGGGGAAATTCAGGTGTTACAGCAGCAATTGGCAACACAATGCCAGAATGGGGAAGACAATAGGAATGAAATAAAAGACACAGGTAATAGCAGGTAACAACTAACAATAGTGGGCACTTATAAATAAAGCATAATACAAATGTACAACTGTATCACTAAATTGAGTCCTGTGTGGGATAGCTGAGTCCCATGATATAGTCCAGAGATGTGTCATCTCCATGTGCAACATAGTGCAGGGTGGCGAGTGTGTTTATGTGTGTGTGTGTGTGGGGGGGGATCGGGGTCGCTGGTCACTTGTTGGCCGTGTTGAACAGTCCAATGGCTGTAGGCACAAAGGAGCGCCTTAGGCCCGCTCCTGCTTCGTGGTACGATGAGCCTGTGTCTCAAGGTGCTCCTCATCAGACTGAGCTCATCATGGAGAGGGTGAGGGGGTTCTCCAGGATGGTATTGATCTTCCCCCTCATCCTCCTCTCTGCCACTACCTCCAGACTGTCCAGTTTGACTCCCACAACAGAGCTG
>OMOT01069402.1:0-10814 GCA_900312575.1 Acanthochaenus luetkenii | reverse complement strand
CTGTTGGCTCACGTACGCCCCCTTCAGAGTGAAGCAAAAATATTACTTGATTCACCTTGTGCCTTTTCACTGCGGTTATATGTCCCATCAGCAGACCTAATTATGTCACTTACGAACATTCATTTTTAATGGTTAAAGACATTTGCCAGACTGTGGAAAATCCGGGTATATAAGCGTATCTGCAAACATTATATTGGCGAAATGCAGAGATACGGCAACAGGCACGGGCCAAAATGCATGTGTCAACCCAGTTTGATATGGATTGCGCATTCAGAGGTGAAGCTCGGCTTGTTGCTGCCTCACCTCGCGTTTCACCCCTGTAACAGGAAATACGCAAATTCAGCGATTTTGACTATAAAAATGTTCGAAATTAGTCATACATAAAAATAAAAAAAATTATCATTATTACTGTATTATTTTTACTTGTCAGAGCCTCACCTGCCTCCCCTGACCGCACGTCCCTGGTAGGATGGTTTATTCTACTAAATACCAAACTGTTAACTGTGAATAAAGATAAGCGTAACAATTTACACTGAACAGAAAAAGTCAAAAACATCAGTCAATAAGTGTCATCATATGACATCATTATGTCATCATAAGATAACAATAAGGAAACAAATACAAACTTTTAACCACGGTTGTATTGCTTGCCCGTCCATATTTGTCTGAAGAGCTGATCTTTCCCAGCAGTTTAAGATTGCTCATCAAATGAGCAAGACATTTCTTTGAAATTGTATTGCACTAAAAGAAGTGACTCAACAGGCAATTAACAACTTGACATTGTATTCAACATGAACGCTCAGTGCGAAGGAGACTCACTAAGTGCGACGTGCAATACAAATTGAAGTTCATTTATAAGCCCTTTATCACAAGCATGTCTCAAAGGACTTAGTTTAAGTTTGTTTATTTGTCATTCCAGCCATATTCATATAAACATACACATACAGTAGAATGAGATGATGTTTCTCAGGACCACGGTGCAAAAGAAAAACACATACATACATAAAAACACACTAGGACAATTAAGAGACTAGTGCTATAGTAAAAATACCTAATATAGAAGGATTTTAAGAAATTCATTAAAAACAGACAGACAGACAGATGTTTTAGGACCCAAAAAGAAGGTTAGGGTTAGTATTAATAGTCCATATACCGTCTTGTTCTCTGTTGTTATTTTTTTACTTTGCTTAGTGTGACATTGTAAGAACCAGTGGAGAAACATTCCACTGCTCATCTTACTGGTATGACGCTGCATGTGACAAATAAAACCTTCTGTGTGCACACGGTCCTGTGGTTGTATGCCCTTATAAGGAGCTGGTGGGACGTTTCTGTATGCAAATTCAGGTGTACGAGAACGTGCTTTCAATTTAATATCAGTGGCCTTCCTCATTGGAGGAGCAGCTGAGAACAGTTTGGAAGGTTAAGAACACATTTCCATGCATTCATTAATCTGGCGGGGATCTTTTTTAGGATTGGTCTGACGAAGTTCGTAAGAAGACATTTAAGAAAACATTCCAGAATGAGGACCAATGGGATTGCAACACTCACTGTTTGATGGTTCTATCACTCCATGGTCCAGTTTGAATGTTCTAGTTGAGAGTTTCTACCAGGCACTTGGTCACTGACAGATAGGGGTGGGGTCCTTTAAACAAAAAACATGCTCTATCAGGTGAGTTTTCCCCGGGTTTCCACTGAACAATATTGGGTACTCTTCATACACCTGGGCAATGTCAAGGGCCTGCTGTACAGGCAAGTGACTGAGATCAGGCTGTTGAGTGGTAGTGAGCATGGATATATATATATATGTACTCTACCCCATCTTTTATCTTCACTTCTCATGCCAACATCACCCTCTCATCATGGTACCCATGTCACAGGATGTCTTTTGGGATCTACAGCAGGGGTCCTCAATTTCGGTCCTTGAGGTCCGGTATCCGGCAGGTTTTTGTTCCTCCCTAGCAGTTCATGAGCCACATCTGGTGTGTGTCTACATGAGACCAGGTTTGGCTCATTGACTGCCAGGGAGGAACAAAAACCCGCCAGGCATTGATTGCCTGGCTGTAGTCAAGACTGTCAAGAGGCACAAAGGAATGGTTAATGAGGGACATAGAGCTCCCTGTGCCCAGCAGAACCCTACCATGATGCCAATTGGCAGCAGCAGATGTGAAGACTGGCTCATCATCTGAAAGCTTGGGCCCTTTCAAGGGACAGACTGAGGCCCGATGACCTGGCTGCTGACAGTGTACACAAATCAAATCATGAAATACAGAACCCCGCTCAAAAGATACTTTTGCTGACCCAGAAGTACTTTGACCACCTTCTCTGTGATCAGCTCCTTTATGTGGTGGATGATCAGCTGCATCACTTACCCTTTGAGCAAATTTGTTACAATTCAGTTTCTGTGGCTGTTTCATTCCCTTGTGAGCATTCAGGTACTGGCCTAACAATTTAGCTGCTGTGAGCTCATGTTCCTTGACCCAGGTTTCATTTCTACAGGAAGCATGCAAATAATTTGTTCAAGAATGATCACCTCAGCAATTTCTTCCCTGGAACTCTGCTCAGGTTTCATCCGCCTCCTGTAGAGGACTGTTGTAGGTCTCTCTAGGCGATTCACCGGGGGCTATTTGTATTGACTGGAACTGGAGTCAATATGTCTCAGGGGAAATTGGGAATTTGGCGAGGAAAGTGTGGTGGAAAATTCATCTCTATAATTCTAAGGAATCTATGGAATCTATATCTCTATAGTATACATAAGTCTACAGGCCATCATACTATTATATTCATACCATTATATGCATATTTTCTATGTGTTCATGTGACCTGAAACTGCACTATGTTCAGTCATTGCTCCGTTATGCAAGTATTGGGCAATGCATTCCGTTATTGTCAAGATGGAGCACCTATATGGAAAATATCTCTAGAAACAGGATATTCTGCAGGACAAAAACAATGGACCTCATTCTGGAACATTTTCTGTGTCTTCTTAAATATCTTCCTAAGAACTTTTTAAGAACAAATCTAAGAAACAGCTCCGCCTGATTCATGAAGACGTGGAAATGTGTTCTGAACCCTCCAAACTGTTCTCAGCTGCTCTGATTCTTAACTTGAACGCTCGTTCTCCTGGACTTGAATTTACATACAGAAACGCCTCACCAGCTCCTTATGAGGGCATGAAAACATAGTAACGTGTGCAAAACAGAAGGTTTTATTCGTCACATGGAAACATCATACCAGTAAGATGAGCAGGGGAATGTTTCTCCACTGGCTCTTACAATGTCACACTAAGCAAGGTAAAAAAATTCAACCAACAATAAGAAAATAACAACAGAGAACAAGACGGTATATGGACTATTAATACTAGAGTGACCAAACGTCCTCTTTTACCTGGACATGTCCTCTTTCTGGGTCCTAAAATAACTATCCGTCTGTCTATTTTTAAGGAATTCCTTCAAATGTCCGGGTTTTTGCATTACTTGTTCCACCGACCAATTCCCCGAAAATTATAATTTTTAATATCGTTTTTCGTTCCATAACGTTACTCATCGACAATTTAAAATGTTGTATAAGGTGCCGCGCTGGTGTTACGCACAGTTACCAGTTTGTATTAAACTATTCTGTAATTCCATTGATTGTTGCTCAGTTAGATCTAGTTGGCTCCTTTTCTCTTTATTAGATATTTTTATTATAGCAGTCTTACAAATCAGCTCTTTAGACAAATATGGACGGGCAGACAAGACTGAAGAAAACTAAAGATCTAAAGAATAATTATCTTTTATTTTAAAATACATGATTATCTTGATAGGTCCTGTCTATGATATGTATGGCCATATTATATATTTTAGTTATGGATATTGTGTCCATTCTATTCCACTATGGCTCTATATCCATACGACTGAGTTTAGTGCTGATTTATTTATTCACTGCCATTTGCAGTGTTCGTGTAGTGCTTTTATTTATTTCGTCAAGATGCCTCGTACAATCATGACTACAAATGTGAAACGTAATTGTTAAGTAATTAAGTATTTAAATCCGAGGATGTCTGTAGAATTGATGTGAACACATGATTTCTCACTAATTCAGCCCAACATGGCTCACTCGTCTGGCTGACTTAAGACTGCTCTTATGTTCTTAAATCCTGTTCGTAGCTGAGAACGAATCACAGATAAGAAACCTGCCAGAATTGTCCCGGAAACGTCCTAAGTGGACTTAAGAAGAAATGTCTTCTTAACTTTTTCTTAACTGCGTTCTAGAATGAGGTCCAATGTTTTTGAGAGGAATCACAGATATGGAATAAGAACTGCACACTTCTATGTTGACTTATGGAAGGCAGCTGGGCAGTCTTAAAAATATATATCTTAACCAATCAGACCATAAGGGGCATGGGTCTGATCACCAAGGAGTCAGTAAAGGCAATGATAGAGAGACGGGAGGTGTGTTTCTATGATGTGTGTGCATGCCTTATTTGGATGATATAAAAGTATTTGCATGTACGCTTGAGAGAGAAGAATTCATCTGCAGATTAATTTCAGGTCTTTGTTCATTGGTTCAATAAAGCTCTTTAATCATTTCTACCATAAGAGCATCTTTGAGGTCTGGATAACTGTTGGAAGCTTGCTCATTCATTGCCGCGTAGGCTTCAAGAGCCTTTCTGGTGATACCAACCAATCCAATTAAATTCATCTTTATTTATAAAGCACATTTAAAAACAACACAGTGCTGTACAATCAATCAAGATAAGACAATGAAAACAATAAAAAAATGTTTTAAACATTCTGTTAAAAGACAGAATGACAGTAAAATATAAGCAACAAGATCATACGAAAAAGAAAAGGCAATTCTCATACTGAGTCAAAAGCCAAGGAGTAAAAATGTGTTAAAAGGCGAGATTTAAAAACAGTCAGTGTAGGGGCCAGCCTAACATGCAGAGGCAGCTCGTTCCAGAGTTTGGGAGCTTAAGCCTTGCCTTAGGGACAACCAGAAGCAACTGGTCAGCGGACCTGAGTGACCTTAAGGGACATATCGTTGTAAAAGATCAGAGAGATAGGGTAGAGCTAGCCCATTTAATGATTTGTAAGCAAACTAAATGTTAAAATAAATCATAAAACGTACAGTGGAGGGGGGCTAATATGGGAGAAATGTGCTCTCGCATGCGTGTTCCTGTTAAAAGGCGAGCTGCAGCATTGACCAACTGTAAGCGTGAGAGGGAGGCCTGGCTAACACCAACATACAGGGCATTACAGTAGTCAAGTTGGTTCCTAATAAAAGCATGTATAACCCTTCCAAAAATGGGAGGACTTGACCTTCGATAAGAGCCTCAGCTGGAGAAAGCTAGATTTGATCACATAATTTGTTTGTCCAATATAAAATCACAGTCCATCATCACACCCATATTTTTTTACATATGGTTCCGGGGAGCCCAAGTCCATATGAGGAGCATCACAGGCACCATTGGGTCCAAACATCAGGATTTCAGTTTTACTGTCATTAAAATGTAATGTTTTGGTGGAGGTGGTTGATGTTGGAACCCCACCATCTGCTGTGTTATGTCCTAAGAGAGCTGTGTTGGTAGGAGGCACAGTCATGGCGGTTTTTTATTCTGTGAGTTAATGAACAAAAAGGTCAGGAGTAAAAGAAACGTTGAGAAGATCAGTCTCTTCAATAAGCTCTGTCCGTGGCATTGCGGGCTCATCTGCCTTCATAGACCTGACATCTGTAGGTTGTGATTTCAACATAATCCTCCTAGGCCTGGCCCAAAGTTCATCAGTGCTTATTAAGTCCTCTTCTAAAGACACACATGAGCCATTTGTGCCTCTTCTACTTCTTATGTCATTGTCACTCCTGATACCCGAGAGCGCAGACCACACCTGCCCCCGTGTGGTCTCTTTGAATGACCTCTGTGGCTTGCCATCCCACCAAAGCGTCACACCTATTTGTCTTACGTGAAGGTAGTGTGTGACCTTTAACACTGGATTGACACAAGCCTTTGCATGACCCATAGACTCTTGACCACAAAGCACACAGTCAGACAAAGTGCGGGATGGTTTATTCTCCCAAACACAAACAAAATCTAGTGTTAACTGAATAAAAATATACTTAACTATTTACACTGAACACAAAACAATTAGTCAAAGAATTGACTTCAATATTCTGGTGACTATCTAGAATCTTAAAATCACAATTCCTCTCATTCTAAACTTGATTCTCCAGCTGATTAAATGTAATGCAAAGAGGAAATGTCAATTGGTTTCAGTTCATGTCAGCTGAGGCTCCCAGAGGCCAGTCAATCAAGATTAATGGCAGATGAAAGATCAACTCCTAACACACACACACTTTGAAGTCTTAAGAAATATCAGTAACTTAACACTACTGTCTTGAGGATATCATCTCCCTTTCCGCCCACACTCCACATTAATGTCACAGAAATTAATCATTTACACAATAAGAATAAAACAAGTCGTCTTTAAGCCCTGCTGGGGCTCTCGCTACAGTTCAATAGAGATAATGGAGATTGCTGTATGTGCCCTAGAATGGTATTTAATATCATCAATTACTTTTAACAGGCCACATGAGAGAGATGGCAGGAGGAAGGCAGACAAGGGCAACATGAGAGTGAAGGAGATTTAGAAAGAAATGTAGTCCTCTACACAGCAGTATCTCCATGTTAAACTCTGAGCAGCAAAAGCATGGTGACGTCTTGACAGTTTAATACAGTTAAAAGGTTTCTGCTGTGGAGGTTAAAGTATACAGCATACAGTAGACTGGCATGGTCATCCGTAAAGACATCTATCAGAGCGATACAAGACGGAGGGAAGAGGAAGAGAAGGGTATCATAGAGACTCAGAGAGAGAAGAAAATATCTGTTCTCGGCATCAGTTTGTTAGTGAAGAAACATTCGTTTGATTCAGCCAATCCAGTTGTTAGAGAAAAGTGCATATCTGCATATCACAAAAGCACACGGGGCGGGCTGGCCATCGGGAGTACCGGGCGTTTTCCCAGTGGGCTGCTTTTACAATTCTAATGTTTATTTATATAGCACTTTTAGTGGAGACGGCGGTCTTATGGATGGCCCCAGTACCATCTGTGAACAACATGGTAGTGAGCCCAGCAATGACGGAGACAACCGAGATGAGGCCAAGGGCAGAACAGTAGATTCAGAGCCACCACAGCCCCTAGAGCCCTGCCAAAGTACCAGTGAAGCGGTATGGTAGATTATGTTGGGGACTATATAGCTAGTTGGCTTTTTAGCCATATCAGCAGCATATAAGATTAAAAGTGGCACTGATATGAGGCACCAAAATCTGTGTAGCAATTCGGTCTGGTAGGTACCGGACGTATGGGAAACAAGCCGTAGTGAGTGGGTGGGTCCAGAATTTATTGCATCAATGATCTATTAAAATAAAATCACAGATGCATGGTCTGTGCAGCCACTAGGCTTGTATGTTACATTAGATTAGATTGCACTTTATTGATCCCCGGCGCTCTCTGTCCCACAATGAGCTCAATCTCTAAGAGCATCTTCATTCCTAATGATCTTTCAAGGAAGAAAGATGGAAATGATAGAAATAGAGATGAGAAAAGACACAATGTGGATTAATGTGATTACATTATTACAATTATGATATTAAGTACTCAAACTGCAAGGTATTTCCACTAATCTGAGTCTGACTGAATTTGAAAAAAACACCCAAAATCCATTCAGTCACATTTATATAATCATTATCATATAAGGGCTTTACATTGCTACGTCATATACACTACATCATACACAATTTAGAGTTTTCATTTCACCTGATCTGCATGTCTCTGGACTGTGGGAGGAGACCGGAGAACCCACATTTCACCTGATCTGCATGTCTCTGGACTGTGGGAAGAGACCGGAGAACCCAGAGGAAACCCAAGCGAACACAGGGAGAAGATGCAAACTCCACACAGAAAGGACCGGGGCGGAGATTCAAACCCACAACCTTCTTGCTGTGCGGCGACAGTGCTAACCACTGAGCCACCGTGCCGCCACAAAATCCATTAACTTTGAATAAATTCTTAAAAGCTACTTTTGGTTTATTTTGACTGGTTTATATCAACCTGTGGATCAGTCCTAAATCCACAGACCACACCCATCTGACCTTCCAAGCAGAAACAATCAGTCAGGATTACTGTCTGATCCAGGTCTGATAGGACAGTCTTTGTCTCTGGACTAAAAACCATGAAGTATTGTCTGGTCCACGTTAGACCTGTGGTGTCTGTTACTTCATCTATGAATAAACTGGTTGAAACAGGAAGACATTAGTAATTTAGACTAATGCTCGTCTCCTTGACTGGTATTTATTGCTCCTATGATCTGAATATTCAATGGGATAACAGAGCTTTCTGATTGATATTCATATTACTTTCCTCCATCGGTCTGTTATATAATATATTAAGACTACAACACTTTCAATTAACTGCCAATCGATCCAGCAATTTATTCTCTCCTCATTCAATTAAAATAATAACTCATGTTAATACATGTATCACTTAATGGAAAATGCCATAGAGACCAAATAAATAGTTTAATATCTTCAGATACTGCCAATTATGTGTGTGTGTGTGTGTGTGTTTTGAAGTAACACTGACTGTATGACATATACCACGACATTTTACACTGACTCACGAACAGAGAGGAAGAACATTGAGTTTCTCCCGTGACTAAGAATGTCTCAGTGGAGCGAGTGTGTGTGTCTGCAACATTGATGTAATCCTTTGATAAGGCTGTTTGTATACCACAACATCCCTCAGATACCCAAGATGAAAAGCTTCTGTTTCCCTGGTACAGTGAAAACACAAACCCGAGTCTCAAAATAAGTTCCAACATCGGATTAAATCAATCAAACCGCCAACTTCTTCTGTCAAGATGTTTACTCGTCAGTCTGACATTTAACAAATTAGTTTCCTTGTTGCATGTGTCTGTTGACGAGAGCCACAGGATCAATGATTTACGGTGTAAATGTGGATATGTCAGGTTGGAGTTGTCGAAGCCTCGACCAAAAAGAAATGAAGTGAGATGCAGGAGCTGATCCGGTTGTCTGTAGTGAGTAAACTGACACACTGATAATCGTACCTCTGTTCCTCAGCTGTTCCTGTGAGCACAATGTCATGGTTCAACCCATAGCGGTCCGTTTCACTCCACCTACATATTGGATCTCTCAACATCTTTGCCTCTCTACCTCTCCCACTTCTCTCTCTCAGCCACATCCAACTGTTGGATTCAGCTGCATTTCCTGAACTGATTGAACAGAGATGGAGAGACCTCAGCCGTTCTCCTGAGGATTTTTCCTTTTGAGTCTCCTGTCAGACCAAGTCCACCCTCCAAACCAGGAGCACTTGCCGCGTCGGCCATATTGGTCATGTCTAACTGTGTCTCTGACCCGTATCCTCTACGCTCCATCTGGCTTCATCAAAACACTGCTATCATCCCAACTGTCAAACCCTGCAGGGAATTGTGTAAGTGGTGCGAAGGGGAGATAGTTGGAGATGCTGCCGATGTGACGACATAACAACAGCAGTAAATCATGTCCACTACAGGCTGACAGGCTCTGTCAGGCACAATGATGCTCTTATCCGTATGAAGTACAAACCCACTGGATCGTCAAACAACACCAGTTCTCTCTCAGTTTATCTTCTTCTTTGTATAATTGACTTTTTATTTCAACAAGGTAATAGTCCAGGAGTTTATCAGCCCACAATATCCTCTTCGTCTCCTCGGTGCTTGGCTGGGGAAACTCAAGGGACCAGAGTGTTGTTTTGTCTTTCCTGATCATCCTGTCTGTCAACACATAAACCAGTACCCAGACCTTCTATATGTCAATGCTTGCACCATATTAAATGATGATCAGAATAAGAGGTACAATAGAGGTACCCATAATAGTATGTTGACTCCATCTTTCTCCACAAACGGAGGTAGGAAACTACCCAAACACAAGTTGATATGTGTGCTCACACCTAACTAACACACTGTGAAACACAGCGCGCGCACAAACACACACGTAAACCCACATCAACACCATCACACCTCTTTAGCATAAGAACTAGTTGTGTTTTACCTGTGTTTCAAGATCCACAGATGAGCGTTAAGGATGGAGCAGAGCAGCAGACAGCGTCCCCAAAAAACAGAGGGAGAGAAAGAGAATAGACAATTCACATTACCAGGCATGAACAGAAACATTTAAAGTCAAAAGCAGAGAGAAAAAGGGTGAGAGAAACTACTCTCTACTGAAAGGCATCACCGTTCTCTTCTTTTCCTTCACATCATAGCAGGTGGTAATCGGTGTGTGTGGAGCAACGTTAGTGCATACATGAGTGTGTCAGCACAAGTCTATGTGTGATAAGTCTACGTGTGTCTGTCTGTGTGTGTTTAGTGTAGGTGTGGGGCTATTTGGGGGTGCAGCGGGTCTTTCTCATTGGCCTGTTTGTTTGTGCCACAAATTGTATACACTTCTTAGGGACTAACATGGGACATCTGTTATTAACGTGAGCAACTGATGAACAAAGAACTGTCTGTGTGATCTTAGTGCATCAGAGCCACAGACTCTGAGATATGGTTTTATTTAGTGAGGCAAGTCCAGATCCCAGCATGTAAGCAAACACACAGTGAGGAATTATTTTGTTTACTCCAGCAGTGATCTCACACACACACAAACACACACACACACACACACACACACACACACACACACACACACACACACACACACACACACACACACACACACACACACACACACACACACACACACATAAAGGGACCTCAGATACCTCATATTGGAGTGATTTTGCTT
>OMOT01069391.1:0-10018 GCA_900312575.1 Acanthochaenus luetkenii | reverse complement strand
TCACAGGGAGACGTCCTTACTGTCATCAGACGGGTGGATGAACATTGGATTGAAGCTAAAGTAGGGGACAAAGTTGGAATTTGCCCCCTGCATTTTACAGAGGTTAGTTATGTCTTTCTTTCTGTCTTTCTTTCTTTCTTTCTTTCTTTCTTTCTTTCTTTCTTTCTTTCTTTCTTTCTTTCTTTCTTTCTTTCTTTCTTTCTTTCTTTCTTTCTTTTTCTTTCTTTCTTTCACTCATAGTTGGAATGTGCGCCTGGTCCTTTCAGCATGATCGTGGTTGTGATACCGGCCGTTTGCCAGTTTGGTTTGATAGTCTAGCTGTTAATTAATTGAACTATAGATGTTGGTGCTGGAAGTCATTAATTCCAGGTCATTGCCAGGGCATTACCATGATTTTCTTTCAAATCTTTGCTTCATCTGTCACCCCTGCGCTGCAAAGTGCTGGGGCAGAGCTAATCCCTGTATCCTCGCTGGGTCTGCAGCCACTCATTAGTGTGTGACTGTGAGGCTTACTCAGCTCTGCAGAGTTTGCTTAGCTCGCTGACGGTCATTTGTTTTCCTCTTCATCACTGCCAGGGAGAATTGCATCCCTTCATGCAATAGGGCTAATGTGGTGCTTAATTCTGCTTTAGAAAATGTTTTCTTGTTTACGGCCCTCTCTCCTCATCTGTCTTATTATTGTTTTTCCTCTGTTTTTTGAAACGTCTCTCCTCCTCTTGCACCTCTCTTCTATTGCTCATCCACGTCTTCTCCTGAAGCCCCGCCTCAGCGCTGCTCTCCAACTTTCCCCACCTCTGTACTCTCTTCTTTCATCATCCTCCTCTATCCGCTTCTCTCCTCTCCCCTCTCTTTCTGAGCCTGCCTCTCTTCATGTTGTGCAGCCAAGCGTGAAGACTCAGTAATGCTTTCTCTGCTTGGGTGGCATAACAACACATCACTGTGGGGAGTGGGAGCATTAGCCCTGCCTGTCTGTCTGCCTGTCTGCCTGTCTGTCTGGCTGTGCAGCACTATACTTCACTTTGCAGCCTGGCTTATTGGCTGGTACTTATCCTCCTGCCTGCCTGTCCAACAAGTTGTAGGGGTGAGTGAGGTAGTGACAAATTTAGATGTTTAGAGGTTGACAGGTGCTTGTAGCAGGAAGGAGCGATCTGCCGATGATTTTCTCGACTGAGGATCAACTGCTTTCTGTGTGAACTATCACGATTTTCACTGTGGTTTCTCTTTTTGTTTCTAATGTATTTATTCTCTTTCAGCCAAACTCAGCGGCTGCCAAACTCCTGGAGGGAAAGAGTCGCAAGGGGAGTGACTCTGCAGACTTTTACCATCGGACTGGGATCGGGGGCAAAGACAAGGCCGCTGACGCATCCAACCGGACCACCCATTTTGGAGTCCCAGCAAAGACACCCATTATCAATGCTTTGCCCCTCCCCAACCAACGAAAACAACCCAGTTTCAGCAGCACCATTTACCAGACGACCAAAGGACTGACCACCAAGATCAGCACCTTCAATAGCCTCAACCATCAGTGTCAACCTCACCACCTCTCTGGAACCGCCCAGGGCCCCGCTCAGCCCTCTAGGGTGACCTCCCAACACATGAAGCGCCACCCTGACAGTGCACACAGACACCTGTCACAGGTGAGTCATGTGCCAACATGTCTATCTTCATGTTTTTGTAACATCGGTTTAATGTGTTTTCTTCGTTTTTTATGCACTTTCGGATTCCTCTCTTTCGTCATCTTTGAGCTAAACTGTGTTTGTTGTTGTTGTTGTTGTTGTTTTCTAGCAATGTGCCCTAATCGCAAAATGTGTGGTTAGCAAGAGACATGACTGTTCTCTCTGAGATAATGGGTGTTTTTTATCTGGGATCAAGATGTACAGGGAGGTAACCATTACACTAAGCTTAAGGAATGAAAGAGCGAGAGAGGCGTCGCCCCTTATGTTGGCCACTACATGATTATGAAGCCACATGGAGGAGGACAGATGTGGAAAGGGGCTAGAACTGAAAGATGTGGGGATAAGTGGAGTGAGGAATGGAGGTGAGTGGAAGGGAAACACCAGGAACCCACAGACTTTAATCAGAGTCTGGGGAACTAAGCCAGGTTTCCCCCACAGAGGTGAATATCAGTCCATGCTCTTTCTTTGGTCTGCTCAGGGGAGATGTAAGGACTCAAGGGAAGGTGTTTAATTGGTTGTCATACTCTTAACAGGCAAATTAGGATAGGTGAATGGGCAGAAATCTGGACAGAAAAAAGGCCTAAGATTGCAGACTGTGTACGATAAGAGGGTGTGCTAGTAGTTTAGGAAAGTACTACTAAACAACGCCATTCTTTTCATGTGACCAACTCAATAAGTGCTGCATATTTCATACAGACTGTATCACACGAGTCGGAATGATGAACGTCTCCATGGGTCGATTTAGGGACATTTTCATTTTCCTAAATCAGAAAATCATTGTGAAACTGTTCACATGTGGTAATAGAGTAGTGATGCAGAAGGGGACCAAGAGGCGTATTCACACACATTGTGGGTATATGATTTTTCTAAATATGCTGTTGATGACAAGGGAGAAGCACATATATATATGCAGTTTTGTCAATAGCCTCACTGTAACAGAGAACATGCTGTAAAGATGCCAAATCGTAAGACAATTATCATACTAAATGAAATCTTATGACCCCAGCATAAGTGTTTTTTAATGAATACCTTCCACATAAATGGTAACAAGTGACCATTCATTTAAATGAGAAAGAATGACACAAAATAGTGTTCGAAGGTTTAATACTGTATTCTGAATCAGGTTATAGCTAGCTAGTGCCGGAGTGCACTGCCAACATTAGAGCCTCTGCAAGGTGTAATTATATACCAACCAGCGATAATGATTTTCTTTGATTGAGTAGAAAATGCACTGCTCTACCCTGCAATTATACATGTCAGAATGTAAAGTGCTAAACCTTATGCAGGTTGGAGAAAAAGCAGGAGAGGGAGGGAAGGAGGAGTAAGAGAGGGAGAGGGAGATGAAAAGGAGGAAATGGGAGAGGATGAGAGGAAGGCGAGATGAAATATTGAAAAGAATAGGAAAGGCATAGAGCTCGGAAGAGAAATGGAAGCAAAACAACAAAACTGCGAGCTTTAGAAAGGCACAAGCAGGAAGAGGGATGTAGAGAGTGGGAGGCTCTGTCTGTATATCTCTCAGGCTGATGATGATGAGTCACTGGTAAAGTTAGTTACATAACAGACCCCCTCTCTCCCTTCCTCTTCACTAAGCAGGTGACACTCCCGTTCACATCAGTGGGCCAATAATGGCAGGCAAGCCGCACGCTTCGCCACTTTAAAAGGAGAGGACGACTCTGTCCCTAAAGTAGAAGCTGAGCTCCCCATTGGCCGAGCCGGCATCTAGCTTGTGCTATACTTAGTGTCGCCTCCCATCAGCACTCACCTCTGTTGCACAGTGATGTGGTTTCCCACCAATTCAATATAGTCGAGATATACCAGTTCTCATTGTCACAAAGGCCTATCTGTAGTCTACTAGTATTGTAGCCTGTGAATTGTGGGCTGTACAACGAACTCACTTTTAAACTCTTAAATCAATCATTATGTTTGGTAGATTTTCACTTTACGTTCATCAGTGAACAATCAATATTGGCTGTCCTGTGGTGTTAGTGACTGGATCTCTGAGGTGGTGAAATATTAGGGGGTAAAACTACATCTCACTGACCTCAGTATACATTCTGGATGTGGCACTGGTTATTTGTACATGCACAGAGAATTCTGTCCGTATTGCGTTTTGGGTCGACAACCTGGTTTTGGGTCGACGCATGTAAACATCATGATGCAGTTAGAATAACCGAAAGTGTCATACTCTGATTATGAGAAACTCTGTTAAGATGCCTGACTCCGATATTAAACGGGTTGCTGTTGGTTAACATCCTCCTCCTTTCACTTTTGGTTTTCACCGTCTGCACAAACTCGGGACTTGCACAGGGTCATGGGTTAAGGGGTACGATCGCACCGATTACTATTGGGATCACCATTTCTTTCCCATATATTAGAAGTAACCTGATATCGCTCAGTCAAAGCTGGTAGCGGGACGCCAAAGGTGGACAGGAAATATTCCGTTAATTGATTTAGTCATGGAAGCAGGGATACCAATTGCAGGGTATCAAAGGTGCACGCAAACAGCTTAAACTGAATAGCCGGGTTACTCTGTGCATGTAAATAAAGCCACTTCTGGGCCACTGCGCCTTGCCAAAGCAGGAACCTGAAACAGGCTCTTACGTCTAATGAAATGCAAACCACTAATGACTAATGAAAATGACTAAATGATTTAAGACATGAAGACATTTAATGGTTGGATTTATTACTTGCTGTATTAGGCCACATTTGACAACACTATTAAAAGATAGCGGTTGCACATAAACATATCCACTACTTCCTCTATCTTACTCTCTCTCCTTTCTCCCCTTCCCTCAACTATGCACTTGCGATGTGACTATATCACAGCTAGGACAGGCAGTTCCTGGTATCTAGCGGTCACGGCTCCTTTCATCTATAGTCTCTTCTATGATACCAAATGCTATGAAGGTTACAAAAGACACGCTCTAAGCTCAGCATGCGTTATGGACAGACAAGATGACAGTGATGCTCATCCATCTGACTGGTATGTCTTCAGGATATACTATGCTAACCTCGTCTCCTCTTACTTCTGCCTCACAGCACTGCTTTTGACTAAACCGAGCGAGACTATGATTCAAGCTATGGCCGCATCTTAATCGCGACTTCCTTTTGTCCTCTGAGGTAGTGTGTGAATATAATGCAGCTTAATGGTGGGAGAGCTTCAGGATACAGGGAAGTATAGAGGGAGTGCCAAGCCCACAGGCTAGCATTAACGCTTGAAGTTTGTTGTTGAATACGGCCGCGCTGTAAATAGCAGCGGGCGTGTGCAGAGAGGATAACAGGCACTGGGGAAGGTTGCTATGATAACGATAACACAATATTATGCGAGTGCCGTTTCTTTGGTCAAGGCGAAGAAAGAACATATGAAGTTCTTAATCAAGTTCTCACTAAAAGGCTATTTTCCGCTTGGTAATTCAGTACCATTATGCTTCAGACTATGTCCTTAATGGTTGGGAGCCACACCCGCGGGTCATTCCCTCCCTGACTCACAGCCTGTTGACTTGGAGCCTGTCAGAGTTCCTCAGCTCTCTGAAAGAGGAGCCAGGATGGATGAAGTCAAAATGCAAAAGAAGTCACGCTATGTATCTTTCTTTCTCTTTTTTTTCAGCTGCATTTCATATAGCTGAGCTACGTCATCATCATTTCTATTTTAGTGGAGTGGGAGCTGAGACTGGGTGTGGGAAGAAATCCCAGCTATCATTTATCATTCTGGAGAATCATCAGCAATATAAGTCGGATGGCAAATCCACTGTTGGGAACCTTAAGAGTCCTGGGACACAACACTGTTGCCTTATACATAGGCTTCTTCAAATTCTAAATTGTAATGTGTACTTGTATGCATATATGTATTTATTAATTTATATTCAAATATTCAGACATGGCTCTCTTTCAGCCTGTCTTGATGTCTGTATTTACTGCTCTCTCATTCGTTTTTTTCTCATATTGATTGTTTCATTTTTCAAATGTTCCATATTCATGTGTGCAAATGCGTCCCACGCATCACCTTTGGCATTTCATATGACGATAATGTTGACCCCTCTCTGTTATAGGGTGAGAAGAAGATGACTAGTGAGACTCCACCCACCGTCACCATGGCTCTGGTCAGCCCACAGATGGCCTCTGCCTCTGCAGACAGTAAAACCCCCTCAACCCAGCAGCTCTCCATCAGCGTGTGAGTAAAACCTGATGCTCTAATATCCAAAACACTGAATTAGTGGTATGATAATGTAGTATGACAGGAGTAACTTACCAATAATAGAAAAAGCAACAACATAGAATCAATACAGAAAAATATACATTGTGAATATGACTGTTGTGAAATAAAGGACATGTAACGACCTGTAATTATAGTGAATATGCTGTATTTCCAGTATCTTTTGAAAATATTTTGTTAAATAAATACTACCTAAATCTGGATAAACTTCCCTGTAGGAATTGAGGCAGTAACATAGGAAACCCCTCTGTGTGACTCCTCAGGTGTGCTGCCCTTTCCTCCTATAAGCCACGTCGACCAGAGGAGCTGGAGCTGAGGAAGGGCGAGATGGTGGGAGTGTACGGCAAGTTCAACGAAGGCTGGCTGCGTGGGTTGTCTCTCAGAACCGGCAAAGTGGGCATTCTGCCTGGCAACTACGTCACTCCTGTGCTCAGGTGAAAGACTGCTTTGATATAGCAGGGGCTGCTGCTTGGTTCAAATGAACTTTGTTCATATTTCATTACAGTATAACCTGCGACATACGTTCTTAAATGTATGCAAACGTGTCTCATTGCCTCGCTGTAGAACCTCGGCCAGACTCCTGGAGAACAAAGCAGCTGCTGCATCCTCTAGCACAGTCGCTGGAAAGAGACCCACAACTTCCAGGAATCCTGCTGTGGTCCTTGCTCTTGATAGGGTAAACACAGATGGAACGGTGTACTCAACGGGACGGGCCTCATCTGTCCCAAATGGGGCACAGCATGCAATGTCATACGCTGCCACTGGGAAATCATCCATGTATGGGGGTTCACAGGGTTGGGACACTGTGAGGCGCGTCTTTAATCCACATAGAGGTGAGTGTGGAATAAAGCACATTGATCGTCCAACACTAATTCTACATCACGATTTGAGTCTGAGATTTAGTCTGTTTCTCAAAGAGTGTGTGAGGATTCTTTTGCGTGTATTTTCTTTTCTTTTTTCAGACTCAAACCAATACACCCAAACGTCCAATTCGAGCCTCCCATCCACCTCGCAGCACTTTGCACAAGTTCAGGCATCTGGCTACTCGCCTGTCTTGCAAAGGAAGAAAAACGGCAGCGTCCTCTCCAAGCCTGGCAGACCACTGGGCTGGATGTCTGAGCCAACAGCGCCATCTGCTGCTGCTGCTATCCTCAGAGACAGAGACATGACTGCTTCTCAAGAGGCAGCGTTCCAGCATGACAGGCAGCTCCCGAACAGCCCTCACTCAATTCTAGTCAGACCTGACTTACACAAGAACAATACAGACAAGGTACTGTAATGCTGCTGATTTCCTCTGAGAGACTCAAGCTTGCATTTGTCCGTAGTTGTATTTGTATTTTATTGATGCTTTTATTTTAGACGACATCGTTAGATGATCAAACTCAAGCTGCTACTTTATGACCACTGTTCTGCATGGCCCTTACAATAAACATTTTACTCCCCCAGCCTGCGAAGTCAGTGCGCTTCTTCACAGAGGAAGACTCCCCTCCTCCAAGACTCCGGACCTCCTCCTGGTCTTCTGGGAATCAGGTTGCCTCCACTGGCCGCCCTGGCCCCCCTCCCCTAGAAGTGTGGGCCCCGTCACTCACCCTGGGGAGAGATGGACCGGGGATCGTTCTCAAAGAGGGCAAGGCTCCTGTTCTCAGGAAAGGCCTAGAAACAGCCATCTCATATCTGAGTTCCAACCCCCAGAAACCACTGTCATCACAGTCGCCGTTATCAGCGGTGTCAGCTCAGTTCAGCCCCAGCAGGTCAATCGGATTCCTGTGTTCTCTCTCGAAAAATAAAGAGCGGTGATTAAATATCAGACGGTCGAAGTAGAGCTGGGGCATTGTTGTTGATGTGATTGGCTGGACAGTAACCTCTAACATCTGTTGCTCTTTTCTCCTCAGACACAGAGTGATGACGACGTATTTAGCCCAGACGGACTCTGAGCTCAGTCTGCTGCAAGGAGAGCTCGTCCTGGTCCACAGGCCTCGGCCCGATGGACGGGTTCTGGTTACTCAGGAGAACAGTGGCCAGACAGGCTTATTCCATAGCAGTGTTGTACAGGCCTTGGAGAGGCTCAGCTGACTGTGCAGTAGTACTGTGGTAGTGTATATTTCTATATTCTCTGTATTCAAACTGCCAAATGACTTGACCAACCTGCTGAACAACGGAAGGCCTGCGAATGTCGTGTTCCATAGGTTAATACTGCCAAATGACAATCCTGCAAAGGAGATGTGTTTTGTTTTGTCCTGGAGATTTTGAGTGCATATGAGATTGTGGTTAAATCTTCAGAGATATGTTTTGTGTCCTTCAGTGTATGAGCATGTTTTTTACACATGTACTATTATAAGATTTGCACAAAAACCCATCTAATGACTGTTCCCAGTTCAATACCCATGTTACACGCATTGGTGAGTGCCTTTGTCAAAACCCACAAAGAAAACAAAGTAATATATTTAGCAATTTACATGAGGTAAAATATCTGTAACTGCTTTAGTTGTAATAAACAATGCTTCCAAAACATAGTTTGATGTCTTACTAAATATACAAGTAGGTACATACAGTATATTGCAAGACAGTTCTTACTTGTTTATATTTCACAACTACCCTTATACCGTGAAGACAGTGTGCAGAGTCCTCAGGCCTGTGCCCCTGGAATACAAAATGTAATAGTCAATATACGTTGTTAATATAGGCCTACAATAAGCATACATGCATATAAAACTGTTTCCAATCACATTAAGTTAATAATACGCAATGCCAATGATGCCATCCGAGTTAGAGTCTTTGGCCTACATTGCAGCAGTTCCATAAATAGGCTTAAAGCTGAGGGTGATTTCATTAGGTCAAGGAAACAGTGGTTTTAACGGCAAACTAAATTCAGCATGTTTTATTTAGGTTAGAATATTCTCATTCCAATTTAAACACTATTCAACAACTAAAACTTGATCATGCGCTAACTTTTACAACAATTTATATTAATCAAAATGTAACCAAGGTAAGGTCCTCTTTTTTTAGATTCCCTCAATATTAATCACATTGACCTTGCAGGTCAGGTGTTGTGTGATGCTCCATCTCTGCAATAATTAAATGAAATGAACAAATCACCTGGAGTGGATGGTCCTGCTTCTGAAAGTATTTCTAATGAAACCTACCTTAACTCAATGATTAATTACTCTTATTCCAAAGCCTAAGAAAGATTTTTGCCAAAGTCAGTTTTAGGTGCTATTATTGTTGAGACTTAGTCTGGGTTTATGGGAAATAGGCACATTTCGAATATCAGATTGGTACTAGATGTATTAAATCATTACATTACGGCATTTAGCAGACGCTTTTATCCAAAGCGACTTACATGTCATACCGTTGGCGGAGGCAGCCATGCAAGGTACCAACCTGCTCAACGGGAGCAATTTTGGGGTTTAGGTGTCTTGCTCAAGGACACTACGACAGATTTTTTTCCTGGAAGGAGCTGGACTCGAACCGCTGACCTTGCAGTTGCGGGGCGGGAACTCTACCTCCTGAGCTACTGCTGCCCCCATACAAGTATGTCTCAAAGGGCTTTACATTGCATGCATCATATACATAGTACATCACACCATGCACCACACTACACACAAACACATATTTGCATGTCTTTGACTGTGGGAGGAAACCGGAGCACCCGGAGGAAACCCATGCGAACACGCAAACTCCACACAGAAAGGGCCAGGCGAGATTTGAACCCAGGACCTTCTTGCTGTGAGGCGACAGTGCTAACCACTGTGCCACAGTGTCGCCCACCGTGTAGTCCACCGACGATGCCTCCTCTACTCTTCTCTCCTCCTCTCTAGACTCTCTCTGCCCACTCACCAAAAAACATGCTCGATCCTCTCTTCCCACCCTTTGGCTATGTGAATCTCTGCGAACTCACAGAATAGAACTATGGATAGTTGAGAGGGAATGGAGAAAAACCAACAATCTCACTGCCTACCACCTTCTCCTCTATACATCTGCTGTGTCAGCAGCTAAGACTTTCTTTTACATAACTGAAATCCAATCATCTGCCTCCAACCCCAGTAAACTCTTCTCCACTTTCTCCTCCCTCCTCAACCCTCCTGCCCCTCCCCCTCCCTCTCAACTGATGATTTTGTCATCTACTTTG
>OMOT01069387.1:0-15191 GCA_900312575.1 Acanthochaenus luetkenii | reverse complement strand
CATGCTCAACTCTGTGTGGTATGCTAAAAAGATGGGCCGCCGCATCATGGGCACCCTGAGGAGAACTAAGAGGCTCCACCGGCGCCTGCTGGTAGGTACACCCCCCCACCACCACCACCACACACACACGCAAAAAAAAAACTGCCTAGGAGGTGTGAGGAGGTGGGGGGAGGCGATGCACCGTACTGCACTGTGTGGCGTGAGTCATTTTCTACAACGCACTGAAGGAGACAGGGAAAACAAACGTGTGTGTGTGTGTGTACTACAGTGCTATGCTCCACAGTCAGCCAGTGTAAATCTGTATGATCATAGCTAATTTGGTATTATGTGTGTTTGTGATTCACAGCACATGGTGTGTGTGGTGGTGTTTGTAAATGGATTGATTCAGCCATCTACTCTGGATGTGATATTGAAGATGTGGAAAAACAAGTTGCAACAAGAGTTTTGCTGCTGCTGCGTCATGTGGGTTTGTACACACAGCGCTGGATCAGGGTTCAGAAATGTAGAAACCCTAAACATGACTGATTTAATTATCTTGGCTGTGATCGGAGCGTCGCAGATCTAGAAACGCCCTTATCGATAATCGCATTGTCATGCTAACGCGCACCGTTGGAGTCTTTATGATCAGAAAGGGATTCAGTGTTATCGACATCGCAGGCGTTGAGCTGAGACATACAGGTAGCATGGTGTGGTGAGGAAGGCTAATAGCCGCAATATAAACATTAGTACGATCCTGTTTTGTGGCTCTGGGTGATTCAATAAGGATCCAATGGCTGTCAGGCAATCAACATTTTAGTTCACACTTCAATGTAAATGTGTCAGTTAGCCAAGAGGCTAATTGACATCTGTAGTCCCCAGGCAGGTCAACAACATAACAATTACAATACAGTTAAAAGACAAAGAAAAAACACACACACACAAAACAGTACATTATGTTAGGAAACATTAACAGTACAGCAGCATTAAAAAGCTAAATCACGTTGTTGTAAATTCCACTGGCTAAATGTGCTACAGCTCGCAGTCTAAATCAGAGCCACAATCACTTAAGGGCCAATAAGTGTCCAGGAATTAGTCCTGGTGACACTGGTGCAGAGACATACCTATAACGCACATAGTGACATACAGTAAGTGCATACAATGTTCCACAGCCTAGCCTTCATTCAGTAGCTGTGTATGTTGGAGAGTGTATTAGATAAGAACTATTATCTAGAATATCTTTGGACCCTTTACTATCCCACCTGCACCAGCATTAGCCTGTGAATGCATTAATGAAGTGTATCGATTAGCAGTGAGCTGATGGAGATTGCCATGTGAAGAGATTTACCTGCATAAATGGCAGCATGTTCTGGGCAGATGTGAGGAACCCCTGCAGTAGCACATGCCTTCCCCAGCGTTGCCTAGCAACCTCCAGGCTCCTGACACGCAGCACCACCCCACCACCTCCCTGTTTACTGCCTCAAACACACACACACACACACACACACGTGTATATATATGCAGTATATATACGTATATATTAACATACATGCACATGGACTCACACACCACAATGGGTGTCCACGTTTGGATTAAGGACAAAATAAAACCTCAGATGTCATTTATCCAACATCACATTTCTTCTGTCTCCAGAAGCTAAAACATTTGATCATAAACACATAGTATTCACCGTTATGTGTGGGCCTATGAAGACCAATGGGTAGAGCAAGGCACTGCAAGGGTTAGGGGTTCTATTATCTGTGTAGCTCAATGGGTAGAGCAAGGCACTGCAAGGGTTAGGGGTTCAATTCTCTGTGTAGCTCAATGGGTAGAGCAAGGCACTAACACTGCCAGGGTTGGGGTTTTGATTTTCAATTTTATATAGTTTGTCAATCTCGTAAGGCGGTAATTTTCTTTCCTCCCTCTGGTTGGGTTGCTGGTCAGACAGCTAGTGGAACAGGTAGGGGCTCAGTATGTTGCTCAAGGGTACTTTGGCAGGTATGACCACACAGTGGATTGAATCCAGGCCCTCTGGTTGGGGGATAACCTCACCAGCCACAAGGCCGTTCCTTTCCGTTCCCTCTGTAGCTCGATGGTTTGAGCAAGGCACCAACACTATTAGGGTTGGGGGTTCCATTCCTTGTTGGGCCCCCATATTATATATATATAAGATATATATATACCCTCATGGTAATGTAAAGTGCTTTAGATAAAATTCCAGCTGTGTGGGAGAGGTGCTGCAGGGGGTGAAGGGACTCTCTACTAAGATTCATTGCTGTAATATGTTCGGTGTCCTGTCAGGCGTGGCTCCAGTTGACAGCATTCCTCCTCCGGTGGTAATGATCAGAGGAACAGTACGCCATCAGCCTGGAAAGTGGAAAGAAAATATATAAATGTACAGAGAACATCAAGGAATTTTAGGATATTGAAATATCACTTGTTGTGGTATTTAGCCTGTAGATGGTGCTGTAGATGCACAGTAGCAGAGCCAAGGCACTAATCCTAATCCTCAGCAGATCCTTAGTGTAATTTAGCATTATACCTCTCATTATATGTAGTCATATTTTAGATGAATCCACTGTATATCTCCTCTATTTGTAGGGTGATATGTACAGTGTAGTTCACTGTGCGTGTGGTCCTGTTGTCCTGTACCATGTGTATGTGCTGTGTTGCACTAATGTCACCAAGACAGATTCCATCCTGTACATTTATTGCACTTGATGAATATAGTGATTCTGATTGACCCCACAGGCTGATTACTTTTGAACCATGTTAACAATAGTCCACTTCATTGTAGAGATGTCAGTTCAATATATCTTAAACAATGAAGGCATATAGACACAGGTCCCTGGCATATTGATATTTGCAGCAATACATGGATTCAGATTAGTGCACTTTGAAAGCGTCTCTTTCATGTGTATGGATGGTGTGGAAGCATTTAGGGACCATATAAAAGGTATTGGTCAGTGGATGGGGCAACCCAGGCTAGTTTATTGGAAAATAATTTGGAGCAGCGAGGGGTGTTATTGCCCTGCAATATTGGCATATATATGGACACGTCCAGTTTAAATGTTCCAGCATTGGTGTATTGCCATATTGGCATGTGTTTACAGCAGCAGCTCTGGATGCTGGAGAGGAAAATATCTGGGAAAGCTCCTCCCACCAAACCCCAGCCCTGTTGCCACTTGCCTCATTTCATAATCAGACTTCCGTCCAACTGCAGAGCACTAGTTGTCATGTCAACGCTAGTATTTGGGTTTGTTCTATGATATGTCATAATTGCGAAGCACCCCTGTCTAAAATTGTATCTCCATCTTGGGGGGAATCATTACCTGAAATCTATCATTCAGTATCGCTTGAAATGGATCCAGTCTGGAAAAGTCATACTTTACCGACTACCTTTTGAAAGTTAGCATCATTTTGCTTAATTTTGTTCCAACAATCATTTTGTAAGAATAGGCATAACTTTTTTCACACGGTGGACATCTGACTTTGGAGCTAAACACATTTTACATTCAGCATGTTCCCTTTATAAAGGTTTCTAATATTACAATCTAGATGTAGCATTGAAAAAGAGCAAACCATCAGCAACAGCTAGCACATTACCAGCTCATCACCCAGTCCTGAAACGAGAGCTGTGAGGACTATCAGGTTTTCAACTTTCCAGATCTTCATCAGAGGCTTAAGCTGCTGTAGGAGTGCAGAGAATATCGAAATTAAAGCCACGGCTTCCTGCCCGCCACTGCAAACAGGGAGTCCTCATCAGATTCCTGTGCTGCTGACACCGACATGCACAGCTGTATGTCTGAATCCGGAGGCGACATTGATTATTCATGCTGCGAGTGGAGGCCCCCCTCGTGCTGACATGTGCCTTGCTCACTGGAGCCTATTAATTGGCAGGAGAATGAGAGAAGATGAGAGGGAGGTTGTCACAGAGAAAGAGAGAATAGGAGAGAGAGAGCTACTCTAGAGGGAGGAGGTGAATGAGCAACTGAGCAAGAGAGTGTCAAAGAGAGAGAGGGACTGTATTGTACATTCGTGAAGGGGTGTTGAAGCCTGAGTAACAAGATTGGGTTTGCCTCTTGGATCTGTCGCCAACACACCGCAGAGACAACCAACTCCTCCCCGAACGAGAAGAAAGGACGATCTGTCATTTAATCACCATCCTCTCTACTGCCGGGAATCCTCTCTTTATCATTCCTCTGTTCAGCTGGAAGGGAAATGACCACACATTACAGAAGACAGGAGTACAGCTCGAAGGCCACGAATGATGCAGAGAAGGGCTTGGGAAAGCCAACCAGCTACCCACGGGTCAACATCAACCTCCAGGAGTCCCTCACCCACCTGCACCCACTTCAGAGGCAGCATGCCATCGAGCTCCACCAACAACAACAGCAACAACGACTAACATCCCAGGCCCAACCCCAGCACCAGCAGCCGGGTCCTCCACAGGTCCAAACGACCTTCACCGCCTGCAACCTGCCGGTTTCCTGCCGAGCCCGGAGTCGCTTCATCAACCTCCGCGACAGCGTCAAGAAAAGCCCCACCAAGAGCACTGCCAAAGTCTGCAACACTCACGGAGCCAACAGACCCAAAATACCCTGGGTCCCCTTCGCCTATAATAAGGTAGATAATGAGATGTGAAGTGTTTGCATCTATTGGTATTAGATATGTTTTCCTGGTGGTATTACAACACTACAATACTAAAATAAATCCTTTCTGCCACTCTCCTTAGCTCTTTTTTTTCCTAGCACGTTTCTCTTACATGGTCATTGTGGGGTCACAGGAATCTGGGTGCTGTGACCTCTGACCCTTGATCTCCTTTTAATGTTGGTGATCTAGGAAGGTTATGCTACTGTGTAACTCATTTTAAGGTGCTCTGTGTAAGAGTGCCAGCTGAATGATTAAAGTGTAAATATAACTGTTAAATGTCCTAAGTGATATTTTAATATGTAGGTTACGGAGTCCACGTCTACAGTGGTTTGCTGAGGGTGTATGTGTGTGTTTTGGTTGGTAAGTTGTGAATTGCTATTGGAGATTGAGATTGAGTTACTGTGTCACTTTATGGAGAATCCATACAAGCCTGTGTGATTCTGCTGGCATGGTATCTGCTGTTGACCTGTTGTGTCGATGCTCTCTTTTGGACCGGGTTAGTCTGGTTAGTCTTGCTCAGCATGCATCTAATGGCATTTACTGTTGACTGTCCTCTTAACCGTTGAGATCCTGTCTCACCATGAGGTAATTTATTGACCCGAGTCTGTGTTTTTAGCTCATTGCCACAAAGATCCAGCTGGTGAAGAATCACTCCCAGTTGTCAATCTTCTTATATTGAAATTCTAATCTCTGCTCTGTTGTGGTGCTGTGTTGTTGAGCCAGTTTGTATTCTTTGAGAGCAATTAAGACCCATTGTCAAAGGCTTTCCGAGCGTAACTCCGAAAGTAGGGCTGACGAATCAATGTAGTCGATCCGGGGGGCTAATTTTAGTGGCTGTTGGTTTTCCATGGGCTTTTGGTTCTGCTGCTGCAGCACAACAATTAAGCCTCTCCGAACAGCGTTGCACTTCCTGCCAGCAGCCGGCTTCACAAGGTCCTGCTCTTGCATAATAGAGGTCACAGTGTTGAAGGCCAGGCTTTGATTGATAGATTGGCCTCTAAAGATAAAGTCTGAAATAACCATCCTAGTTTTGGGTCTATTCACATATGAAGTGTTTGCTTCCACCATGTGAAAAAAGTGACTTATTGCAAAATGATTGCACAAAAGTAAGACAAATGGTAATTTCCTTTACTAGACAGTAGACAACTGGCATCCCAAAATGATGACTCCTGTACAGTCTGGATACTGCATTTCAGAGACAGTGAATGATGAGGTTGAGGGTATGATGTTTTTTAACTTTTAAAATGGATATATAACGTTATGGTAAGTAACTCGTGTTTTTGACATAGGAGTTTTTTTACGTGAGTTCTTAATACATTGTTATCCAAAATGCAGGTCTAGTTTACAATCTTCCTGAACATTACCAATGTGAACAAACCTTTTAGTCTCACGATCCATGTTAAAGGAATAGTTCACCCCAATATGAAAATTCTCTCATCTCCTCAATCAAAGTGTTCTGAAGCCAAACGAATGCACTGTTGGTCCAAAAGTCCAATATTACCTAATCTCTTTCTAGCTAACTCGCTGTGTTATGTGAACATACAAACTTCACCAGTGTTTCCACTGACATAAGGGTGAGTAGAATTTTTATTTTTGGGTTGAACTATTCCTTTAAAGTCATGTTTCGCTCTCAGTCCATGTGCCTAATGCTCAGACAGTAATGAACCAAAGCCTGAACAAGACCAGTAGTGAGGCAGCAGTGTTTCAAGAGGGGGCGCCATACTGCAGGTACAGATTGGAGCTTTAAAGACAGACGGGGAAAGGGAATCTGTAACTCTCTCCCCTCCTCCATCATCTGCCACTGAGGTGCCGTTGAGCAACGCATTTAACCCCCAACTGCTCCAGTAGAGCTGCTCAGTGGCCACCAGTAGAAGACTGTGGTTGAACTGGTCCTCTCCCAGTTTAAATGTGTGGAACTGCATGAACGTGAAGCAGGATAGAGCTCAGTCGACCATACCTGGTTAAATATAGGTGAAAAAAAATCAAAATGCTACTGAATCGATGGTTGTTTTCTATGAGGTTGTTTATTTCTTTAGAGCAACCAGTAGACCACAACCTGCCACCACAATATACTGGTAGGATGATTTAGAACCCGCCCTTTGACCTTTGCCCTCTGTCTTGGGATCACTGCTGGCTGTCTGTTTCCAGGGTTAATACTGTCTGCATTCCCAGATTTAAATTTCTGCACTTTCCAATAATCACAAAAAGGGCATCTGTTGATGACCAGGGGGATTGGGGATTTGGGTTTTAAACACACACACACACTAACCTGTATACACACTGCAGACCTAGGTCAAATAGTATTGCTTTAATCTTCTTGGAGTACCAGATGGGCGGGGTTTACCACATCAGGACTGTCAAGATAGTGATGGTGTCAGATAAACTGTCAATCACAGAAGTGGACTAAATGTACTTCCTGTGATTGGCCGGCCTCTCTGATACTGGGCATACTGCTGCTTATAACCAAAGCAACTTCCAATCAGTGAGCATGTAGAGGACTCTTCCTCAGGACTCAGGGATCGAATCTGTGACCTTTGGGTTACATGACGGTCTCTCTAACCACTAGACCACCCTGCCACTGAACACCGATACTGTTGGAGCCAGGTCTGATTGACATGCATACATCCTCCTCCATCCTCCCATCCACAGCCACCCCTCCACTTCTCCTGCTGTTCATCTGTGTTGCAGTCTGTTTGTCTGACCTTTGACCCTTCACCATGCTATTGTTTAGCAGGCAGAAGCCACACAGCCGTCCTCTCCCATAATCCCTGTGATTCCAATCTCGCCCATCCCGGCCGAGACCGCTGTCATCCCTCCGACGTCACAGGTTTTTTATTTTATTTTCCTCCACTCTGCTCCGTCCATCTATAGATTTATGTCTATTTATTTAGCTGTCGATCATTTTGTCACTGTTATATCTATTTTTACCATCTCTGCCATCTCGCTGTGGGTCTGATGAAGTGAGCAGATTAGAGAGAGAGAGAGAGAGAGAGAGAGAAATGCCACACTTCCCCCATTTGACAAAAAAGAGCCCATCTGCCTTTCTCCCGGGCAGAAACTGAGCAAGCGAGACAGAGAATGAGTGAGCGAGAGACGGACAGAGAAACTGAAAGAGAGGGAGAGAGATAGGGGTTCAAGGGAAGCGGTGAACAGCCCGCGGGACTTAATTGTATTTATTTAGCCTTCATGCTTCAGCATTGCATATTCTGCAGTGTGAAATGCCATGTACGTAGTGCTATCTCCTCCGCTAATCTCTGCTCAAATCCACTGGCTTCCTCTTTTATCCTCAGTTTGTCTGTAGCATCATGAGGAGAGTAAGTCTTTAATGTCAACGCTGCCTTTTATTTGCTGCATGGTGGATGTGGGACGCGGGATGCTTTTTAATGCCTGGTTTAGCGTGTTTTGACAGTGCATTGTGTTTGCAGGGGTGTAGTTCTGTGGGATGCTACTGAGGGTTGGAGGGAGGGAGTTGAGATGCTTTTTGGGGGATGTTTGGTGAGCCGAGATGTTCTTCCTGACGCTGTGCTCTGTCTTTTCAGGCCAATCCTCCCCCTGTGGTGGTCAACACAGACAGCCTGGACACGCCTCCATACGTAAGTTCAACATGTTCATCCACTTTGTAGATACGCTACATTCATACCTGCTGTGCACGGGAAGTTATTTCTGTCTCTTGTGGAAATTTTGAAGTTTATTGTGTGTCAGAAATGGAAGTACAATCTTTTTTAGTTTTTCAGTGCAAGGATTTTAAGTTTTAGATGTAACTGTAATTTAGCCCGGATAAGAAAACTGTGAGCCATAATGGAGTAGTTGGACTCGAGTTAATATAGTTAGTGTGTGCATGTCTTTATGTGCATTTGTGGCTGTCTTTGTGTAAGTCTTTGTGTGAGTAATGCATGCCTTTAATAGTGATAATAATAATACATTTTCTTTATATAGCACTTGTTTATAAAGTGCTTTACATGAACGCATAACAGTAGGAATAGTAAAATATATGAAGAAGAGATGAAAATAGGACGGGTTAGATTGGCTAGAAAGGGAAAAAATACATAAAATAAATCAACATTTTAATACAAGAAACGAGACTGGATTAAGAATTGGGTAAAATCAAAACCAATTCCATATAAGCAAGTGTGTAAAATTTCATTTTGAGAAGCGAGCATATGTGTTCATGCAGTCACACATACTGTATAGTGTGTGTGTGGGGTGGGTGGTGGGGTAACCATCCCCCCCAGCCCATTTCCCAGAAGTCTTAGCAGGGACCAGGGGTTATGGCTGCTCATTAATCTGGCCAGTCAACATGGTGACGGCAGCGTTTTTACACACATGTACAGTTTTCTGGCTGGTCTCAGATCTGTCAGTCTGTGGGAAATCACTGTACTAGACTATTTACTTTATTTAAAACCTCGAAAAAAGCTTTTATTCCCAGATCTATAACATTATTTATATAGCACTTTTCTAAACAAGTTACAAAGAGTTTTACATTAGAATAAGAGACAAAAAGGACAACAATTACAATAAAAACACAACAAGGGATAAGCAAAACAGGTTTCGTTGTGGCTCTTAAGGGACCAGCATATCTAAAATGTAGATAGGAGCCTGACCCTGTAAGGTCTTATACGTTATCAGCAAAATCTCTCTGAACTTTCCCCTCCTCCTTACCATTGGTTGCTTTTTATATAGAAAATTATGTTGTTGTTTTTTAAATCACTCATCACATTACGTGGACCAGTTTAATAGTGGGAATTTCCTACATTGAACTACAAAATATTACCTGCCAAGAAATTTTTTTGCCTGCCAAAATAGTTACTATACATTTTTCAGATGTTCAGTATAACGGAGACATTCAAATGTTATTGTCTCAGAAAGTGACCTGCCAGTGTGGCGGTGACCCTTATTGATGTATCCACCAGACAAATGTTTCCGGCGGGTGGTTCTTGGCAGGTTTTAATTTCGGATTCTGCATATAATTAATTACATTCAAGGCTAGTTTGATATGCATGATGCAGTGTGTTGTTGTCATTGTGAGAGGACTGTCTGCTGTCCATGGTGCTGAAAGTATTAAAAAAAAACTCAGCACTCCTCCAACTCCCTCAATCGTAGCTCTTACACAGTGGATTGACAGTGTGTTTCAACAACTCCTGAAACCTGTAAATGTTTCCCCCTATTGCTGCAAAATTGAGCTGGTAAATTTTTTTTATCTGTTCTAAAACAACATTTTTCGATGCCTTTCTTTATTGAATGTAAACATGAAAATGTATTAATGCACCAGAGCAAAGTGTTTTCTGTACTATGTGCTTTTCAAAAAAGGATGACACCGCTCCGCTTCACAGTACAAATATAACAAGGAAAAGTTTAGGTCTCATTGTAAGAGTCCTCCATCCTCCTCTCAGGACCTTCTGATGCCTTTGAATCATATCCAAACCATCGGATATGAAACCAAGCTCTACACAGAATATGATTTGCCAGTCCGACTTTATCAATCTGTACCACTTTTTTCAGAAATGTACGGGAAAGCATCTATCGTCTCAAAAACATTTCCAAACTCCGCCCAACTCTAACCCTGTCACATGCAGAGAAGCTTGTCCATGCCTTTATCTCCAAGACTGGACTACTGCAATGCGCTTTTCATTGGGATCCTTGGAAAGAGCATCCAGAAGATGCAGTACATGCTGCCAGAATCCTGATGAGAATTCGTAAACATGTTCACTATTATCAATTTTTATTTTGCGTTTGTTTTCTATATTTTAAACGTTGTAGCATTCTGAGATTCTTCTGAATGAATAGTGCAATATAAATAAAATGCATTATTATTATTAATTAGTCTCATTGAAATTGGTGCAGAGACACATCAATGGCTAACATAGTAGGTAACATGGTACATACTGACACACATGGTACAGGGACAACAGCACCTCTAACACAGTGCGAAGGGACATTGTAAGTAAGATGCACAATAGACAGTTGATTATACCGTACATAACAGTCTTCCTAAATATACTCAGCGTTCACCATGTGCATTCAGGCCGCATGGTGTAGACTGATGAGCTCAATGACAAATAGAAGGTTCTGGGAGATTAGTTTGATTACTGTGACTCCTCAGCCAGATCCAGTCCAAGCTCATCTGCGACTGTCCTTGACGGAGTCAGTCGTCCTGCCTGGCTTTAGACCAATCTAAATTAAATTGGCGACAGCGCCTAAGCTGCCCTGGCTCTGATTGGCTCTGTGGTGCTCAAGACGTTGGCTGCTGTCAGCAAGATCCCGCTTAGTCTTTGCCAGATTAATTTGCAAAGGACCAAGATGTAAAAAAATAAATAAGAAAAGGACATTTGGAAAAGCTGATTATGCTGGCTGGCTCTGCTCTCACTTAATCAGAATCAGTATTATCGGTACACGGTAACTTCAGCAAGCTTTTTTAAAACTTTCTTTGCCCACCATAACTCAAACTACAGGCTTGTCTTACATCTTATGCATACAAAACTTCGCAAGTTCTAAATGCAACACACCATCATACAGTTATTTGGTCAAAACCTCTGTTTCCAAATTTTTGAGTAAAAAAACATCAATCAATCCAATAAATCACGAAGTAGACAAAGCTGTTAGTTGAGTAACTGTATTTCAACAGGGGCTGTCATGCTGTGACGATGGATTTGGCCCCTAACATGAAACAATTTGAAGCCATTGATCTGAGTGGGTCTTAGATGTGAAAGGTAGACTGTTGGCCAGAGCAGGTCAGCATGCTGCTGGCAGCCAGGAAACACTCAGACACACTCGGACACATTAAAACACACTTGGCTTGATGTTTAGGATGCAGTGAAAGGCTGACCGCTACGCCAAGAGCACAAACGCAGCAGAGCCCAACACTGAGCTCTGCAGGGACACAATTCATTTTAAAACACACCACTTACATTTACATTCTACTCATTTCTCTGAGGCTCTCATCCAGAAAGACTTGGCAATGAGATCAACAGTAGAATAACCTACATTTCCTAGATCACCATTGAGGTGATAGAAAAGTGTGAGGGAAATTATCATGGGTGATAGAGAAGCGGTATGGAAACAAGTGATATATTTTAAGATCCAAGCAGAGGAGTAAGATCCAGCGGAGGGTGATGGTTCAACCCACCTAGCCCTCAGTTTCCACACTGAGCGGTACCAGACTCTGCTGTGCTGCTGATGACGGTTAAACAAGAAAATACTTTTTGGTTGACTTCATGATTAAATCATTATCATCACTGTAGCCTGCAGGGGACTCTGAATGTTTCTTACACTTTGGTAAATGGGCTGTTGTAGCCTCATTGTTTAAGAAAGTTTGTTACAGGACAGTGGCTGGTTCCAGTCCCAGCTGGGACAATCTGGGCAGCTACTGTTGACATGTCCTTGAGCAAGGCACTTAATCCACAACTTCTCCAACTGAGCTGCTCAGTGGGTGGGCACCTACAGAAGGCTGTGGATGTATTGGTCAGCTCCCAGTGTGAATGTGTGGAACTGTATGAGTTGGTGCTGAAAAAGAGCATGGAGCTCATTGAACCTTCTATGGAGAGATTAATAATAATCTTTATATAGCATTTTTGACAACAAAGTACTTCACAATCAAGATAAATAAAATATTGAACAAATGACACAGATCAATCAAATGAAATGTGGTAGAGCAGTGATAATAAATGTTGAAATAAAATAAATAGTTACAGCCACAATGATAAAACAAATGGAATAAATAACAGACAAGGCAAATATAATAAAATACATTAAGTTTTATGGTTAATAACATACTGAATCCAGAATGTTGTTGTCATTGCTGTGTTTTCAGCTCCTGTAGAAGTCCAGAATTAAGGAATTGTAATAGCCTGCTCAGGGACTACAGATTAAAATTAGCTCACAAGCTAACTGGCACATTTACATTGATGTGGGAAACTAATTTGTTGTGTAAATAACTAAATAAATCACATGTTCAGTTATTAAAGTGGACTGCCTGGTAATTGCATCCTCGCTGTGGTAGATAATGCAATTTCCTCCTCCTCTCTGTGCAGGTGAACGGAACTGAAGCTGATTATGAGTATGAGGAGATCACGCTGGAGAGGGTAAGACGACCAACAGCCTTTTTATTTCATTTAGAATCACAGCCATGTTGTTAGTGAATGGACAGACTGTATATTCTCACAAGCCTTTACGAGCCACATAAACCAGGCGTAGTCCATAACTCAGGGAAGGGACTCTTCCCAGAAACCATGGACTATTGGCACACCAGCTACTGTTAATTTGACTTTGACACACTACTTGAAAGTGTTAAGGAATTTTCTTTGGTGTTAAAAGCTAACGTGTACACTGAAGTAAATGTCCATCAAGTGGTCTAGTACTGAGGATCAAGTGACATTATCTTTATACTAACAAGAGAGATCTGCTTTATTTCAAGATATTGTCATTAGATTCCAGAAAATTCTTGAAAGTGTTGAAATCTCACTTGTTTAAAAAAAAAAGAGGCTTATTATCATTAAAGCTACAATATTATTATTTTTTGCAGTGTCGTAGTCATACATCTTACTTTGACATATCTAGCAGTCAGTGTGGCTACGGCCCGTATGATGTGCACACATCAAAGGTCATGTAGGCAGGGCTTGGATCAATCAATCAATCTTATATTTATATAGCCCTTTTATACAAGCATGTCTCAAAGGGCTTTACATTGCATGCATCATATACATAGTACATCACATCATGTACTACATTACACACAAACACATATATTTGGATGTCTTTGACTGATGAATTCTGTGACAGTAAATTGTTGATTTGAATGATGGATGTTTATGGTGAAACTGGAATTCATGTTGATGAAGCAGAAGCAGTCACTTCGTATGTGAGAGTCTACAGTATCGGCATTTGTCCCACTGAAACACACAGAAAAATTATACTTTGACTCAATTACTTGTTTTCAGATCTTTCAGTCATTTACACTACACTAGATGCTTTGCAAGGGCAGTGCTACAGTAAACACAGTGCTAGAATCTCTGGTTCAGAAGTGTGGTCAACCATTTGATCTAGTGAGGCCTTATAACGATGAATTGTCTTAGCAAACAATCTAAAAAGTAGGTTGTTATCCTCCACTTTTCAGGATCAGAAACAAAAATCATGTTTTATTTAGATCTTCACAAGGACATAATGAAGTCAGCTCTGGACAACTTTCTCAGATAATACACACTTGTGTTTGTGATGCCCTCACCCCTAAACACACTGTTTTTTGTACGCAGCTGTGTCTTAATCCCCGATTCTGCCTGTGGTGATATCTTTTTTTATTGTTTTCATCATTTCTCTTTTCCCTTTTTTCCATGTGACCTAATTCAGCTGTGCTTTCTCAAGTGCATATTATCAACAGTGCAGCATAAATAAAACCCTTCTCTGCCAGCTGAGTCTCATAGGAGCTCTACAGCTCATCTTTATCTGTCTATAGGTGGCACGGTGGCGCAGTGGTTAGCACTGTCGCCTCACAGCAAGGAGGTCCTGGGTTCAAATCTCGCCTGGCCCTTTCTGTGTGGAGTTTGCATGTTCTCCCCATGTTCGCGTGGGTTTCCTCCAGGTGCTCCGGTTTCCTCCCACAGTCAAAGACATGCAAATATATGTGTTTGTGTGAAGTGTGGTGCATGGTGTGATGTACTATGTGTATGATGCATGCAATGTGAATTTACTTGTATGGTGGCGGCAGTAGCTCAGGAGGTAGAGTTCGCGCCCCGCAACTGCAAGGTCGGCGGTTCGAGTCCAGCTCCTCCCGGGAAAAAAATCTGTTGTAGTGTCCTTGAGCAAGACACCTAACCCCAAGTTGCTCCCGTTGAGCAGGTTGGTACCTTGCATGGCTGCCTCCGCCAACGGTATGACATGTAGGTCGCTTGCTTTGGATAAAGGCGTCTGCTGAATGCTGTAATGTAATGTAAGTGATATTAGCTTCCTATTTGTCAAACAACCACCTCTGGCTGATGATGGTGCAGTAATTTGCATGTTACTTAATTATATGTTAGTTACTGAGATTTGGTAATTGGTTAATTATATTGCTGTGGGTTGGTAAAAAAAAATCACGCAACGTATTTTGGGTGTTTTTTTGGTTTTGTTACTTGAATATAAAGTGTAAATGGTAAAAAAGTGTTTAGTGAGTTTCGTCAGCCGTGGCAATATAATGGCAAGCAAAAACATAAAGAGTAAACCATATAAGTGAAGTCGAGTGCAATTAATAAAAGGCCATTACATAAAAGCAGGTCTTATAAAAGTGAGTTTAAAGATGATACTGATTTAAGAGCTTAAAGCATCGTTAAAGTTTGGTAGAGGTTTGTGTTGTGTAGTTACCATGCCAAGAAGATCTGGTAGGTAGTTTCCGTGACCGAATCAGTTTGTTATTGGTTCAGGAGTGGGTGTGGACTTTTGGACCAATCAGGTCGCTTCTTACACGCACAATAACAAACAGTGATTCGGTCTCGGATCTTCTTCCTTATTCAAATCGTAAAATCAACACAAAGTGGACATTTTTATTTCCAAAAAACGCTGAACCAGGTTTTGTTATTTTATACATTTCCAGAATC
>OMOT01069376.1:0-11922 GCA_900312575.1 Acanthochaenus luetkenii | reverse complement strand
GTGGTCTATGCCTTTAAGACGTAGCTAGGCTAATTTTCAGTCTTCAAAGCAGCCTAAAGGCTCAGGTCCTTCAATGTGTGTAACAGGCTGCTGCAGATGTTCTACCAGTCTGTAGTAGCCAGTTCACTCTTCTTTGCTGTGGCCTGCTGGGGAGGCGGCATCAAGGCGGGGGAGGCCAACAGGCTGAACAAACTGGTGAAGAAGGCCAGCTCTGTTGTGGGAGTCAAACTGGACAGTGTGGAGGTAGTGGCAGAGAGGAGGATGAGGGGGAAGATCAATACCATCCTGGAGAAGCCCTCTCATCCTCTCCATGATGAGCTGAGGCTGATGAGGAGCAGCTTCAGCCACAGGCTCATCCTACCACGAAGCAGGACGGAGCGCCTGAGGCCTTCCTTTGTGCCTGCAGCCATCGGACTGTTCAACACGGTCAACAAGTGACCAACGTATTACGTTTGTGGTTTATTATGTTTGCGGGTGTAACAGACCTTCTGGTAAGTACCCACTTTTTTTGGGGGGGACATATTTTGTTCACGGTAACACAGTCAGCTGTTTAGTCTTAGTTTATCAGATCCCAGATAGGTTGATATGTAGAAGCCTGTGTGGTAGGACATCTTTGTCTACATGCCAAGTGGTCAGCAGACCTGGTAAGTACCCACATATTCACATATGTTGTTGGGTTCCAAGACTCAAGAGGAGGGCCAAACATTTTGATAAACATAAGAGCTGAGGTATTTTCAATTCTCAGTTGTGTGCACAATGGTGTGACATTATTCATTTCTGAAAAACCTCTTTCGCATTCTGCACTACTGACAGCAACCGTTTCAACTGCATGTCTGAGTTTTAGAAGCCTACCTGCATTGGCATGTTTGGATTTACCTTGAAATCCCTGTAGCTGTTTGACCCCTGAAATCCCTTTAACGGACTACAAAGTTCTCTTATTTCCTCTTCGTGACAACTGACTGAACTGATGAGCGCGTTTACAGAACAAGTGAGGGAAGAAAAGAAGAGAAAGGTGATGGTGCATATTCATTTAAACCGTAAGAAGATTGGAAAAACAGCTAAAATGAATTGTGATTTATTTTAGTTGATTAATTATTTTCACAATACAAGCCGAGAATTTTTTAAACAAAAATAAATAGATTAAGTGATTAAAATACGGGCTGAGCTCCGGCTGATGACGTATGGGAACCTATGTGCAGCCGGTTCAATTTAACCACTCACTCACACACACACACAGAAACGGGAAAACAGATGATAGGAATCACACACCTCCCAGTGTTCCCATATTAAAACAGCCACTGGGACCACAGAGGCACCGGGCGGCTCGTCCAGCCGTGTTGCGCTCTGAAGACGCTCACAACCCGAACAGGCATGTGGTTTCCATGTTACAACCCCCGACACGCACCGAGAGGAAGACGTTGTTCTTACGTTTCTTTCAGAAATATCGCTCAGCTGCTGCAGGACGGTCAAACCCAGCGAGGAAGGCGATGGCGATTGGCTGAGCGTTAACGCTGCCCCACTGTTATTGGCCAACGCGTGTGCCAATATTCAGGTCTCTAACGCCCACGCGCACGCTCAGTAGAGACTGAAGGCATAACCATTTTACACTTCATTATACGGTCATACGATGCAATACGTATAGATCTCCGTGTATAAATATGTTATACAAATGTATAAATATACATGCAAATGAGGAATTGCATTTTCTTAAATATGACAAAATAGGTTGCAAATTAAATGGGTCATCATCATCATCATCATCAGCTGGAAACATGGAAGGTCTGACTCCACAGTTCAAAGCTAACCTCTAGTATAGATTTAGGGCCGATATGGTTGTGAAATGAACTAAAAAGCTACTTAGGTGTGAGAAAAACAACCCGATCATACCAATAAATAACAAAATGGCCGGCAACTGTATTCGTCCATAATTTATTATTTTAAATACGCTTTGTATGCATATGGCCTATACAACACAATGGCGGAAGGTATGCTTTCTGCACTACTGTATGCTGCTACAGGTGTAGGCGAAGAGGGAAAGAACATGGCATGGAACATACGATGTAAACATTTTCAAATGAATGGCAGCCAATGACAAAAGGACAAGAGCATTAGAAGAACCATGAGACTCAGGGACCTGAACCTCTGAGCAGCAGTCAAAGTGCAATGACTTCAGAGTAAGTTGAGGGCAGCTGAGGAAGAGGGTCAAGATATATTACTATACCACATGTGCATAGGACTGTGAGCTCACAAATGTGCAGTTTTATGCTAAATTAGTGCTTGGAAACAAAAAGGAGCAACCGTACTGCATGTAAGCTTATTATTAGCACAAAACTAGAAAACGTTCATTTCAACACATGGTATCTTAAGCACACATTGGATATGAGTTAAAAATGACCAAAGTGTTTGTTTTGTTTTTCTCTTATTTTCACATTTTGGGAGGGAAGACTGAACAGAGACGGCTGTTTGCATAGTGGTGTCTAAAGGTGTTCCGTTTCATTTTTTATGGAAAACGGGCCGGAACCTCAACTAGGACACTGAGTAGAACCGAGGCCTCAATCACAAGAGGTTCATTAACTAATCAAACTGTGTCTTGTAAAAACCCAGCCATTAAAATACAACGCTCAGAGCAACTGTATTGTCCACGTCTAAAGACGGATGGGTAAAATAAAGAGTCAAAATGAAAGTTTTAACACGGGCTTCTCTTTGTATCCCATCTGATCAATCAAAACAATATGCTCTGTATCGTATCATCCCTTTTGCTTAGCAATATATATTAATGCATTTACAGTGTTTTGTTCATTGCAGACCACCGTTCTATGGCTTTAAGTTGTGTAAATAATCATCTTGGTGACCATGCATCCAACAGCATAATTTACCAACAATATTTCTGTTTACTGTGCAAGTAAACATTGTTAAAAGCAGCTTTCATTTCTAGTTCTCTCGTCACAGAAGATTATCACACGTGACAATTTACGGATGGTTTAGTTCTAACTAAAATAGACATCTAATATTCGAAGAGATTGTATAAAAGTAGTGGATGTGTGTAAATAACCCCTGATATTTGAATGTACCTTGACAGAAGTGTGTGGTACATCTAGATGCAAGAGTGTGGTTGAGTACCTTAACTCAAACTGCCAACTTATTTTCTAGAAGAAGAAGAGTTTCGTATCCCCCCAGCAGTGTGGTCACATTACTGAATGGTTTACAAAAACCTTGGCTAGTAACATGAGTCAGAATCCCTATTAGGGCACATAAAGATGGCTGACATGTGTAGTCAACGTTAAAGTAAACTAAAATAATCCTCAATTACTTCAGTCAATTGCAGATAAATATTTTCTGTCTAATACATTACAGACATTTTGAGATCAGCTCTAATGAAGAAACAGTACCAGTGAATAATTTGGACATCACAAAGACCCAAATCTTAGACGCTGAGACAAATACAATAAATCCAATCAGGGAGGAGCTGGAGATTGAGCTTGACACTCAGCACCACCGCTTATGTCAATAAATGTTGGGACAGTCAGTGTAATTCCTGTCAAAGTATCCACCTGTGTAGAGCCAATCCTCAGCCCCCGTATGAGGGTTTGTTCCAACCTGAAACCACCTGAATAGAAATGAAAATCGTTAAGAGATGTTTTTCATTACAGGGTTAAGAACAATATTGCATAATATTAGCAATGCACAGTCCTGTCAGGATGAAAATTGTAATCTCAAGAGCTTGAGTTCGCAGAAGAAAATTAGTTTCGGGGGATTTTCTATATCTAATTGGAATAAAAGTGTGAGGAATGGCTTTTTACACCATCATGGGACGAAGCTAAGTAGACTAGACCATTTATTTAAGTAATCCTGTGGGCATTTGTGAAAACTGCAGCCCCCACCATAGTTTTAAAAAGACGCTCACAATCTGATGGGTTTTATGTGGCAGAACTCCAGGAACTGAGAGCCGCTCAAATTGACATGCTCTTGAAAGCTCTTCCAAGCTACAAATTCGAGCAAGGACTGAAAACACAAAGACTACAGGTCTTGACAAAACACACCTGGTTGACCACTCTTCTTCATCCTTGGAGCGTTCCTTGCGTGCAGCCCTCTGTTTCTCCTCTAGCCGCTCTTTATCTGTACTTGCTGTGTCTACAAAACATGAGATCACAAATGGAGGAGTCATTATAGAATCATATGAGGATCACAGAGATGTAGTCATGTGTCTGAGGGCGCTTTCACACCTGCCTCGTTTAGTCCGCTTGAATCGCACCCCGGTGCGTTTCCCCCCCCCCGGTGCGGTTCTTTTGGGCAGGTGAGAACACAGCAATTGTACTCAGGTGCACACCAGAAGCGGACCAAACAAGTGGGGTACGTTTGTGGTGAGAGTGTGATCCGGCCACCGTCCGACCCAACTGCAGAAAGCACTGCGCACTTTTGGACTAGACTAGCTCCATTTCACAACATGCCGGACAAACGTGGAGTCGTGATGAGGTGTAGTGCTTCAGAGATTTGTATCATTTAAAGTGATACATTCAAACGATGTAATAACCGATGACCAACGCCAAAATCAACCCGCGCAGTTGTCTCTCCATTGTGAAATGATTTGTGGTGCATTATCAGCCTTTCTACTTCCCGGAGTTTCCCCTCATGGAAATTCTGACCAATTGGAGAGCAGTTCAGGAACTACGTTCACATCTGACCAATGAGTGACATGAACATTCTCACGTGGCTTGTGCGGCTGCATTTTGGTTCGCTTCACCAACCAATCAACTGATTCGGACCAGAACAAACAAAGGCTGAAAAACTAAGCAATGTGTCATTCTCACATCTGGTGAGAACCAAGAAGCGGACTATCAGGTGTGAAACCACCCTGAAAGGAACTGTTGTAGCTTCCTTGTGCATGGAAGACATGTGTGTGAGCGTGTTTTATGCATGTTTATGAGCGAGTGGCATTACCCATGTCTCCCTTCTCCATAGCTCTGATATCAGGCCGCAGCCGGCAGTCTGTTGGTGCCAGTAGCCTCTCCATGCCGGGCTCCATCTCGTTTAGTGTCATGGCAAAGCTGGTGAAGTTATATATCTACACAGAAGGAAATACAGCAGATGTTATACTGACAATTATTAAAATAGAGACACGGGTGTTTTCACACACACTTTCCATTTCAGCCATTCAAGTGAACATTTCAGTGTCAACTTAAGCCCTCTGAAATTAACTAAGAGGCTTTCTCTGGAGGTGGTTTATGTCCACCAGGTGGTTTTCTTTATTTGCACATTGTGAACGCCATGCAACTCCAGTTCATTTGGGGGGTTTTCCTCAGATAGTGATTTGCTTCCAAAATTTTTGAGGGTCAGTGGAGGGCTGTTTCTCTTACCCTCTATTTGTAAAGTATCTGTCCCACACTGTTTAACCCCACACCGATCTGTAATCTTTCTGGCCAGATAGTATATCCATAGCCATGTTAAAAATGTAATATTATGCGTTTGACAACTAGCTGATGATCTGTTTCTATCTACCAGATCAGTGTTTTTCAAACTATTTATCTGTGCAACCACATTTTCTTTATCGACTATTGACTTTTTAAATAAATTCATCCAGAATGAACTGGGCCCTTTTTAAATCTCTGTGTGAACCACTCTTGGGTTCCAAACCAAACACTGAAAAACCCACATCCAAACCAGTGGTTCAACAGTTTCAACTCGTGGTTAAAATCAAACGGATACTGACTCATGATGAAGGCATGGATGCACAGAATGATGAACTTTAACACCAAAGGACAATCCTAATTTTCCTGTGTGTGTGTGTGTGTTTTACCTGTGCTGAGTGAGCAGGTCGCGGCTTTATCCTCCACAGTAAGGCACTTCCTGGTATCACAGTCACAGTCTCTTGAACTTCTGGTATCTCATCTGCCTCCTCACCTTCAGTACTATGTTCCTACACACAAACACACACATGTGCATGCACACACAAACACATCCATCCAAATATGCGGCATTATTAGACATGGACTAACTAGCGTAAGCGTACATATGATTCACAAAACTATAGTTGCCACAAATTCCACACATCTCTCTCAAGCAACGATTCATGTCATTGGAAGACATTATGGATTAGTGCTGGCAATGATCTAATCATACCCTACACTTTGAACATAAATGGAACTAGACAACAGCAGTAGCACACTACAGATGTAATATATTACATTACCTTCCACTAATGCCACTGCATGTTATCGTGAAAGAAAAATATACCATGATAATTAGTTTTTACAGTGATCAGAAAAAAGAAAGAAAAGAGATTACATTACGTTGTAAAACAGGTCAAATCTGTCAAGGACAAACGTGAGAACAAAACCCAGGAAACATTTAATCTCGGTGGAAGATCAGTCAGTTTGCTCATCGTAACATTTTATTCAAAGCAACATCTGCAGTAAATCGGAGCATTACTCACCGGTTTCATCTTTTTAGAATCTCCCCCAGACTTCTTTTCTGCCTTCTTGTTTGCTTCGTAAACTTTGGGGTCCACGCTGTACATGCACTCTGTCCACTTACCATAGATCACATGGCGCTTCTTCTTACTAGTTCAAACAGTAAAATGATCACATTCAGTTCAGGAAAAATGTCTTTACAGCAAGATACAAGGGAGGTGCAATTATCATTTGTCATCATAGCCACTGAACATTAACAGTCTTGCTGTCAGCCATGCTCTCACCTCTTGTCTTGGATATGACCCTCCACTCTGTGCAGCTCTTTTCCAAACATGCCACATGGTTTGAAGTTCAACACACACTTATCTCCCGTGCTGACCAATCAGATACAAAAGGAAGAAATAAATGAATACACACTGGCCCAAATATTATAAAATGTGCTCTGAAGTACTGTATGTGTCATCATACCTGTGATTGACTATCTCTACAGTTCCGTATTGCTCAATCCAAAGTTTTCCTAAGATGATGTTATGCACACAGCACATTGGGTTTGTCCAAGTGTATGCTTCCTTATGTCTGTAATAAATTCAAAACAACTTAAAGATTGCTCCGTAATATGGATTTTATGGCCACACTGTATGTGTTCACAGTCTGAAAATGAGGATGATTGAGTGCATTGACATGTTTATCTATTTGTGTAAATATGTGCACATGCACCCAGAAATATGAACACATAAAACACACACTCACTTCAGTAACTCCAGTGTCATGGTGCCTTTGGGCTCGGCCTCTACACTCTTGCCCCAGAACTTGAGTTTAGGGTAGATGGAGCCGTGGAACTCAAATTCTTGCTTCAGAGACTGGGCATGGAAGGCACTGACAGGGGGGTGGTGGCTCACCTGCTCTGATATCAACCTGTATCCCTCCTCCTCTCTGAAAAAAACATCAGAAAACAAACGTTAATCGATCAAATACAGCAAATTTGATTCCTCTGGGCAAACTTTTAGTTGTTATATGCTTTTGTCAGCACTTGCTTCAATACCTTGTGAGTTCATATGTCTCCCCAAGTAAAGGATTAAATGGCTTTCCAGTCCTTTCCCATTGAGATGCCACAGCTGAAACAGCAAATGCAGCGACAACCTGTCACAAATACACAGAGATTTGAAGACAGACTATTTGGATGAAAATGTCCAAGGATAAATAAGTATGTTTTGGATAATGATCACACGCAGGGAACTTATTTGCAAGAGATGATAATCAAAATTAGATGAAATTCTGGCAAAAACAGACTGTGAGAGTCTATTATCTTTACCTGCATGCGGTCTATGGAGTCAGACAAACTGCAGGCTTTGTGGATGAGCTGAGTGTGTTCCATGTACTCCGAGATTCTCTGGAGAAAGCTCAGTGGCTCGTTAAACACAACCGGCATCGCTATTTTAGACAGCTCCTGTACCATCACAACAAAAGACACTTCATTGAAGTAAAAAAACAAACAAAAAATGACCAGATAAATAAGCAAAAACAAAAGGAAGGGAGCTTTATACCAGATTTAAAAGACAACAAAGTTGTACAAAAGCAATAACGAATTCCAAGTTGTACAGCACATACTGTACATTATGCTATATGTTTTTGCTTTTATGATACAGTACTGCACTGCCCTGTAAATGTGGGACTGAGAAAACTGTGTTTTGTATATTTATTGTGTTTACTGAATACATTTTTGTATTTTCAGATGCCTCCAAAGAAAAGCTCTTCCCAAGCCAATATAGCTACATTGAGAAGAGAGCAAACCATTTTAGTTTTTCATTGATCTTGTAGATATGTACAAACATTTAAGCATTCAGTCATTAACAAAATCCATGTCAACTCCAAGTTTCAGACTAGACCATGAATATGACCCTGCAGCTTGCTTGTAGCAATTTTGTGGTCAGGAATTAACAAATTATTTTGTATGAGAGTAGTCGCATAGCATTGTAGCTTCTCATAGCTAACTATGATGGTAGAGCGTTTAGTTAAACACCCAGGTAGGTCTCACCATGCCAATGCATTTCTTCAGTATACTCCACACACTGAAGTTGTTTCTGGAGATCATTTCAGCAGGCAGGGTTTTCCTGGCACACATAGAAGAAACCAGAGACATTTTCAAATCAAACTTGACACGTCAACACATTATCTATTGGCTCATAAGCAAGTGACAGTATATAATCAAACAATATATCGTTCAACATAAAAATTCAGATACTCGTTATGGGGTAGAAAATTATAAATTGTTACGCCCATTATGAGATGAACTGACTACAGCCACACAAACAGTCTCTCCTTCCTGATCAGCTGCCCTCGAAGTGCCCTTGAGCAAAGCACTTAACACTAAGTGCTCAGTGGTTAATAGCGTAAACATGTGGCTGCACTGGGCTGTATGCATGAAACTCTAAACCCAACTGCTGCCCTCGCCCATTGCTGTACATAGGACATGTGATAAATGTGACAACTAACATACTTTAGCATTATTTCTCACCTGCGCTCCCATACTCCATTCTCCTGTGTCATGCTGCCATCGGTTACCTGCTTGCTGTCAAACACTAGGGCATCCTTAAAACTGACCTCACAGGAATCGTCTGACTCCAGCCCTGAAACACAACACCGTGGTTATTGTCCCCGACAGCCATACCAGTTAAGTTATCATTCATTTTGACACAACTTCCAGACTACAAACCAGCCGTCTGGCCGCCTGTCCGTCTGTCTCACCTGTCTCCGCGTCGTAGAACTCCTCCTCGCTGTTCATACTGAGCAGAGAAAGTCAATGTTACTCAGATTGTCATGTTTCCACCATCGGCCTGTCACCGCGCCCCAGCCTCTTTTCAAGCATCACAGGCAGCCAAACACACACAACCTGCAATGCATGAACAGCTCGTTACACCACGCAGGGCACAGGCAGCACGGTGTGGCGCTTAAGCGACACACTGTCAACTGCGTGCTGGGGATAACAGAACAATAGCGTGTTAGCTAACGTTAGTTGTCAGCCTAGCTAACTAGCTAGCCGTTAGCGTCGTTGCTGCACTGAGTGAAAAGCGTCCGCTGACGGCTGGAGATTAGCAAACGTTATCAACACAGGGACCGACGAACAAATATCAACAGAGTAGTGCGAATTAAATATAGACATCAATACATTTACAAAGAAATACCTGTGAATTGAGACCAAAATAATGTTCTAGAAACATAAACAATCGAGAATGCACTGCTTTAAAAAAAAAAACGGGGCGGTAAGGGCAACGTTACTGACAAGTGTGTCAGCCAATCAAATCGCATCTAGGAACAGTCTAGAAATAGAAGGCAAAGAATAGATGTTCCGCTCAGCAGCTATTTTTTAAACAATATGATATCGTGAAAAACTGCGAGAGGCCGTGAAGGACATAACTCAAACTTAGTTGTCCACACACATGAACCACGTCCACATAACCACAAATACTCAAATATATGAAACACTGGCACATATACAGTATGTATATTAATGCAAGTAATATATATATAATACTTGCATTAATACACGGTGTAGTCGACACAAAAACGACTTGTTATAGAATGATTGCTTAATATCAAGCAGCTTTAAAACTGCATGTAATTAACAGAGTAGCGCCAACTTTGACCTCTGTAGCGATAGGTCCAACCAACAAAAGTCATATTTAACTCTTTTTTTCTTCTTCAATATCAGTCTTCAAACTAAATTAGAATGAATAAATATATAAACGAGGTGAGGTTCACATTAACATGTCTAAGCACACATACGAAAACATAACTATTATACGGTTTAGGAGGATCATACATATCACAACAAATCTATAAGCACCTACAGCAGTTTGCTATATTTGGCTATAGGATATTATAGCTATACCATAGTAGATAAACCAAAATATAGACTCTACCTACGACACGCTCACTAAAAACTCATGCTATATTGAGGAGGCTACTACTTTAGATTTGCTCTCTTACTGTTCTTATCTTACCTTTTCTATGGTGGATGATTTGATGGACAACACGTTGGACAATCAGAAGTGCGTTCGTTTCTTGACACACCTACTTCTGTGCCCAATCAGACGGGAGGGACGGAGGCAGCGGCGCTTGCTGAGAAAGGCAGAGGAGCCTATAATAAAACCCCACTATAAATAACGCTGGCCGGGGTCGAGGTTGGGGTCAGGAGTAAACTCGGTGAAAAGTGATGATTTAAGACTTAACTTAATCAAAGCCTATGTTAGGGCTACAGCACCCGGGACAACAAAGAGACAATGAGTTTATGGAATTAGCCCGTCATATATATTTGAGCTATTACTCCCACGAAGCATTACTGTGCTGCAGCTAACGCCCATATTCCCAATGCAGAATCCCACAATCACCTCTTCCATATCTAACAAGCCATGGAGCAAATAACCACATAAACTCCTCTCGGTCATCTCTGTAGACAGTATTGCATGTTCACTAAAACGAGCTATCGTGGCTCAGCAAAAACACACGAGAGTGCCGAGATTCTGTTTGTGGCGTAAACACAATATGGTCGATTAAGTCTAAAATGTCGTTTTAGATTTCTTTCTAATTGTAGCTTTGGCGATTGAATGAAAAATCGGCCTACATAACATAAAATGAATCAAATCAACTACGCTAAGCTACACAGAATCCCACAAATACATGTCTTTATAGGTAGAAATTGCACATGTGGCTGCAGCGTCACCATAAGGATGAAGAAAGCTAAATCAAAAGGCCTGTGGCTATTTGAATGTTAGCCAAGCAGATGTTTGAGTAAGTTGTTTGGTCCTGGTAGCCCTCGCCAGCCTCCTATAGGATAGTGGGGGCTGTGGGCGGAGACTGCGTCAAGTCAGCCAGAGACACCGGAAAACAGACGAGTTGGCCTTCAAAATAAAAGCGTACAAATGGACATTTACCAGCATCCGCGCAAAACGAGGCCGCAATTTTGGAACAAAATCCGATTCCTCATTGAATACATGATTTATTTTCTCCTTGGTACATAAAACTACTCTAAAAGTGTTTTTCGTCAATACTGGTTTTATTTTGTTTTGAACGGTTTCCCGGAACTTAAAGCTTTTTCTTGCAAACTTGACACTGGTCACGCTCTCTGTCCCCCCCTCCCTCCTGGCATGATGGCAAAGTTTCAGAGTTCAGACCTGGAGGATGAGGAGCAGCCTGTGGGATCCATCCAGTCCGGTCCATGCGCTCTGAGCGGCGGAAGTTAACGACCTTTTGGCAGATTTCTGACAGCATCGTGATCAAGTTGAACTGAGAGAGCTGTCTTCTCCGACCTGAAGAAAGAAGAGACAGAAGTCGGGATGAACCGAGAAGGAGACAGGAGCTCAAAGAAGGCGCCCCGGTGCCAGAAACAACCCAAGGCGCAACAGCAGGGTGCTGCCCAGAAGACGAGGAGGGATCCACCACACTCATCATCCAAAGATGCTCCCGGCGGCGGGTCTTACTCCAGGGACACGCGGCCAGGTCAGTGCGACTCGGGCAA
>OMOT01069349.1:0-10194 GCA_900312575.1 Acanthochaenus luetkenii | reverse complement strand
CAGGCATGTTTTTTCTCACCGATTATATGCTATTTTCTATGCAATAACACCTGTGTGGGACCTGTAATAATGTAATACCTGCATCAGAGACCATTCCTTTTCAACATTTGTGTCTTTTTTTCTGTCTTTACTGTACTTACCTGGTTGGAATTTGGAAGTTGGCCTCCCTGTCGAGCCGGTATGCCACCTGGAGGGGGGTCGAACCCTCCACCTTCCTCACACCTTTCAGAGGGATCACATCCAGCTGGAACTGGGTAATCAGATCAAAACCTTAACGGGGGAAAGAAAATGTATGATGTACATGATGATAGTGATAATGATTACTAGGATTAATATTCTGTAATAAAATAATCAAACAAACTCCACAAAATTACAACAATATAATAAGATACATCATCAACAAAAACCACAACAATATAATAATAAGAATTAAAGCTGCAAGCAGCATTTCCAGGGGTCAAGCACGTAGTGCATCAAGCAGAATACATTGCACGCAGGTACATTGTTACGTGATTTGTGACTCCAGTGGAACGGTGTTTGATCCAAAGACGGGCAAGACTTTCCCAGAGAGGAAGGCAACCTAAGGCAGGACATATCGCCACTTGGATAAGAAAAAGGGGATTGTAAGATTATCAGTGATTTATTAAATGAGACAAACTAATTGTATAGGTGATAAGAACCATTTAAGCCTAAACTCTGAATACAGTTGACACCAAGAGGTAGCGAATAACCAAGATGTGTGGTGAGGGATAGGGGGCTTCAGTTCCGTCAGATACGTTGGTCTGGGTTCTTTTCCTTCTTGAAATTGTATATTTAGAGCTGTCCATGACTAAGATCCACCATGTATGTATGTGTTTTTCTTTTTCACCCTGGTCCTGAGAAACATCATTCTAATGTACGTGTATATTTATATGGATATGGTTGGAGTGACAAATAAATAAACTTGAACTTGAACTACTGTAAAGTCCTTTGAGACATGCTTGTGATAAAGGGCTATAAACGTAATTGTTAATGATACACATATTCTCGTATTTATTATTATTATAATTATTCAAATCCGAGGATGTGTGTGGAATTTATGTGAACGCATGATTTCTCACAAATTCACCCCTTAAGAGCACGGCGCACTCCAGTCTGGCTGACTTACGACTGCTCTTCTGTGTTCTTAAATCCTGTTCTTAGGTTAGAACGAATCCCAGATAAGAAACCGTTCAGGAATGCCAGAATTGTCCCGGAAACTTCGTAAGTGGACGTAAGAAGAAAACGCATACGCATCTGTAAACAGATGTATATACTAATCAGAAGGATACTAACTCCCCAAAAACAGACAATGACTCTGAAAAAGCAGACATACTGTCAGATTATTTCAGCAGTGTATTTGTGATAGAACCTGAGGGGTATATACCTGAATTGCCAAGAGTGTTTTACAATAACTGAGGATACAAAAAAGGCCCCCTAATAATATAAGTGTAAAGCATACTTTGAGAGATTGATACTGTGGATGCATGTAGTTTACAATAATAACATATTATTACTATCAGTAGTAGTAGTAGTATTATGATAACATATAACAAGGACTATTATGTTGTTTGTGTTGTTGCTGTTGGCTGAAATTACATTCATGACACTGATGTTTTTGCCTAGTAAAGTACTAATGGTCACACTATCTCAAAAGCGTATCTTTGGACAGCAGAAAAAAGCATAGTGGGCTGTTCACTGGAAATTTTGGCAGCACACAAGCTATCATGATAAAAGAAAATACAGGCACAAAATAATCATGAGTCCAACCTAAAATTAATTAGTTTTCTTCTGAAACATGCATTACATCCCAAAACCACAGAGTATAACATGTGCAAATGCTTGGAGGCAGTGAATTGTTTCAAACAAGGCAGTGGTAAGCAATTACAATCTTGCTGAGTTAGAATTGTTCCAACTAAAATTCTGTCAGGCTCAAGTGGAACATTTTTTATTTTGTTTTGCCTCATTTGAAAACCAAAGGTGTCTTGAGACATTAGGCAGCCCACCCTGTTCAACTAATTAAAGTTACCACCTTCCTTGGGATAGTCTATTTTCTCTTTTTGTTGATTTTCAAGACCGAGGCTAGTGGTTTTACTACTGCTTCAGCTGCTGTTTTTCGTTTTGTTAGAATACACCCAACTACAGCTAATTATTCCCCAAGGCAAGAGTATCACTGAAGAGTATTTCACCTGGAAGGTCATCTTGTCCACTTCTCATTGGTGGGCAGACAGTATCGCCATCCAATCGGTTGAGATCAAGCTCTGATTGAAAAAAAATACAAAAAAATATTTATATGCGTGTTTGTTGCAGACAAATCAACAAATCAGTTTCCACATCGATGTAAATGTGCCAGAGTTAGCTCGTGAGCTAATTTTAATCTGTAGTCCCTGAGCAGGCTATTACAAAATGAATGGTGTAGTGTCATTAAAAAGTTCAGCAAACATAACAAAACGACACAACAGGCAATACACTACAGGATAATACAAGACAAAGGAATATCCTTGATAGAATATGTAATCATTCCATGTTTCAATGCAACAGACTGCTCAATATGTCTGTCAGTTTCCAAGAAATTCAAAAATGTGGGGCATTGGGAAAGAATGGCTGGTGCACGTCAGAAGAGGGCACTATCCTTGTGTCACGACACCGCAGCTTCCCTCTTTCTCCATTCTGAAGGAGAAAAGCAAACTCCATGAAACAGGGATCTGGAAGTCATGATGGGACAGCCGGAGGGGCTCCTCAGTCAGTAACCTGAGTTAGCTCATTTAGAGTGAGCAGTATGAACACAACACATCTGGAAGCCTTTCTCAGATCCCACATAACTGCTGAGAAATGAGATACAGTAGTGAGATGGTATTTATACTCCTATATTTACTACCAATAAACACTTATCTGACTGTGCATGTGGGCTTCAAGTTGTTAAGGTTACTGCCTGCCATGGCAATACGCTCATAAAGCCAGTCATTAGTGCAACGAGCGAGAGACAAACCACAATGAATACATCACATGTAGTTGTATGTGCATTGAGACACCGTGGGGATATAAAAAAGGCAGCCTATCTGTCTCTAAAGTACAAAAACACTTTTTTGTTTGTTTACTCTTCTATGTACACACATATTACACATTTTCACTGCATGTTCATACTTTAGATTTGGTATTGTAAGAACTGTAGGGAACGGGCTTATCGTCGTGAGGGGAGCTTTTACTGATTTAATCTCACAAGGCAGACCAGCACACAGCTGGCTGTTTTGGGCTTTTGCTTTGTGAGTTTTGATGAAGAGAATTACCTCAAAGGAACAGTCAACATGTGGGTGACACAAGTTGTATTTCAAACATTCACAGCAATGGTGGTATTTATACACGTATATGGTGCACTGAATTTGAAATGTCAATGATCGTGCATTGCACTGTGGGTAACTTACGTCCAAATGCTGGAACAAGGAGTAGTGACAGTAGAGCCATACAGATAGCAGGGTACACCGACATCGCTAGACACCATGGTTGCTTTCTGTTCAGGAAGGATGGAGAATGTCAGCATTCAGTCATACATCTACATCTTTTTCAGTTTTTTTGTGTCTGAAACAATAAAACATCACACCACTTTGATGATCTCTATGTTCATCCTGAGAACGAGGAAAGAGACAACAAGTGTAAGCCACTCTTTCAAAATGTATTGCTCTTCATTCCCACACTGCACCCAATAAAGATGAGGAAGGATTACAAATCAATTATTCATGTTTATTTATTTAGTCCTTTTATACAAGCATGTCTCAAAGGGCTTTACATTGCTTCATATATATATACTACGTCATCATATCCATACTATACCTCATATATTATGTCATATACATACACTACATCATACATATACTATACTATACTGCACACAAACACGTCTATGGGCAATTTAGAGTCTTCAGGTCACCTGACCTGCATGTCTTTGGACTGTGGGAGGAAACCGGAGCACCCGGAGGAAACCCACGCGACACGGGGAGAACGTGCAAACTCCACACAGAAAGGACAAGGGGCGGAGATTCTAACCTACAACCTTCTTGCTGTGAGGCGACAGTGCTAACCACTGAGCCACCGTGCCATCCTGGGATACTAAGGCCAGCAGGCTAACTACCGTAGCTTAACTAGATAGCTGTAGTCTAGTATGGCTTGTTTGAACTTGGAAGGTCAGCAGATTAGCTAACTTGCTAGTGCTAGGCTTAATAATATTAGCTTCCTCCTCTCTTACCTCTTGTCTTTTGCACTGGGCTTCAGTCTAACGTTACTTAGCCAGAAAAAAAATCTGGTTATTTGGTTCCGCCCAATGAGAGTATTTCTGTCACCAGAGAAGCTCTGCCTCTGCCTGAGAAATGTTTGTTGAAGTAAAACTCCATCATGTGGCTCTTTAGGCTGAGGATAGGAATCACTACAGGCCTTTTGAACTATTCACTGACATACACAATTATTAAAGTACATGAATAAACTGGGATTACGTTATTTACCATTTCCTACAGCAAAGGCAGTCGTGGGTTTAGGGTATGTATCTGTAGGTTTCTGCTCTGCTCAAGTGTCTGTATGTCTGCACAATACTTTAAAATATGAGAGGCGGTGGGGGATAAACAATAGCAATAGCCATGCAACTATCCCCAGGTGATCTTACACACTAGTACATGTGTCAAAACAGTAGTAACCTCTAACTCTCTCTCTTCCCTTGACTTGTTTGTGTGTATGCCTACTCTGGCCGGGCATTTTGAGGAGAATGAGGTGGAGTGGTGTTGGTAAGGGCGTAACTAGCCATCTACATTGCATGAGTTGATATTTCATATTTGCATTGCTTGTAAGGTTGGGTGTGTGTGCGTGCATGCATGGTGTATGTATGTATGTGTGTGTGGTGCTGTCAGAGGAATGACTAATGGCTTACTCAGCAAGGTCTGATGGCATTGGGCACTAACAGTATGCCCTTGATGTTAAAGGAGCATCCCCAGAGCCCCATAGGCTGGCTGTCCATCTTCCATGCCAGTCAATATACAGTCCAGCATGATGCAACAATACATAAATGATGCGATGAGACATGAGGGGATGCTGAGGGAAGCTCAGTGCCAAATCCATCAAATCTAAAAACTCAGTTATTTCAGCCAGTTGCTCATATTCAGTGATGTAGTGGAAAATGAAAAGGTGGATAGCCATATGGCAAACAACCACCAATATAAACAAAATCAGTTATATCCCCATATAACTTATATCAGTGTGATGCTACCAATGATGGTAAACTCTACTGCATATATAAAAAGGTGAGTAAACTGAGTTTGGGTGGGTTCACGCTCCTCTACACCTCTGCTCATATTGCACAATAACCATGTCTTGCATTCCTCACTATATAATATAAGCACCGTTCAAGTACTGTACATAATAATTTAATAGGGAGGAGTGTAGTGGAAAGAAGGGATTAAAAACAACAACAGCTTTGGGTATGTTCCTTTGGCACAAAATTATTATGGGGACATTCAATTTGTATTTGTCCTAAGGCTGATGCAGCTACAGAACAGGGAAAATAATTGCTGCATCAAGTCCTTTGTGTAGTAGACAAAGAAATCCACAGGGGTCAATTGTCACTGTAAGTAATGGTACCAAAACCATCTGAAGATGGGTTGATCTGGAAAGCTTGACAGCTGTCTTGACATCAGCTTTTGAGCTGCCAACACAGCTTTCTATTATTTTTACTGACCTCCACATGGCATGCACTGCTGTCAAACCATGCATTAAAGTAACATCTGAATATAAATATCTGTACTGCACAACTTGTTGAGATCAACAGTACCATAATGTTGGTTCTGTAGGAGTTGTGGTTACCATTGCATTCTCAATGGAGCATGAAAATGCCTGATATATACGTATATAAACATCCACCAAAATCGTAAATTTCCAGTCATGTAATCAATCATGAGTGTGAGCCAGCACCCCTGGCATGACTTATGTGCACTCATTTGTCTGCATTACCCAAACTGGATAGCTGCTCCACACGAAGCACTCAGCCATACAAATTAAACTCTTCAGTCACTACACGTATAGACTACACGAGTGTGTGTTTGTGCCTCTCGTCACACTATAAAGGATCATTGGTGATACTGCAGGCCTTAGCTATACTCAAATACACACATACCCACACACACACACACACACACACAAGCTTTCTCCAGAGGTCAGTCCAGACACACTTAATGGAAACACAACTAAGCACAGAAAGGCTAAAGAACGGAAGCCTGAAATGTACGTTGTAAGAGAGTTTATTCCCTTCCCTTGATGAAATGCCCACCAGCAGAGGTTTATAGAATGTGTGTGTGGGCCAGATTAGGATGCACTTTTATCTCAACCTTGGAAATTGACCAGCTTCTTTAATCTACGCTGAAATAAATATCTTATTTCACCCACAATGTCACTGAATCATCAGAAGGTGGCACACTGCAAATAACTAGGAGATTTTCTCAATGAAGATAACAATAGAATTGCAGTGTGGACCAATGAAAATTGAAGTCATTATTAGTGAGTGAAATGGGTCTCTATATTAGGGAAATTGTCAAACTACGAGCTCAGAGACAAAGGAGAAAGATTGTTAATGTAGAGTAGTGAAAATTATTCAGCATGAGAAATTTACCTCGTCAAATTAGAGCTGTGGAAGGCCATGTTTTACTCCTCTCCGTGATGGGAGACAGACGGGCTCGGCAATGAGGCACAATGGTGAGACAGGAGCAGAAGGAGCCACTGACGTGAAATTCCCCTTGAAGTCAGTCCTACCTGCGCATGTTGAGGACTGACTGAGCGAACTGGTGCGGGGGTGCTCAAACTTTTTCTGAGGACACATAAAAGTTAGTTCATTGGGTTCCCATTGGCCAGAAGTTCTTCAGGAGGTGGTGACTACAATTTATTACCAACACTTAAAAAGATGTGGAGGCCTCTGGGTCTGCTATGTGTACCCCTCCTGTTTCTTCTTCTTCACGGTGCCCCCTAATGACATGTGTTGGCTGTATATAATTCTCTTCATAATTATCGGCAAGATAGGGAAGGTGAGTGATGAAATGTGGATTCCATAATCACGTGTATTCATCAGCTGAAGAATGCGCGTTGTAGTGTTGACATGAAGAAAGCCCTGTTATTACCTGAACATCCTTAGGTAGGCATGCTGTTTACTTATCCTGCATGTTATGTAATTGCATGACAGATATGATTTTGATCTGAATCAACTACTCTCGTAGTGCACTAGTCTAGATTTGTGGTGCATGTTAGAAAAGTCTTCAACTAAAATCCACTGTGATGGGTTGATTGCTTTTGAGAAAAATACATGTATAGTAGCCCAATTCGCAAAATATGCTGTGACAATACTTCATTGCCCAGACTTTATTCACTAGAATGTGCAAGCGCACTGACAGACTATTTCTTACATGTACTACTTTCTCATCACCGAAAAACCTTTGTCCATTTCTATAGTACACTACCATTTTGAAATGTCAAGAACTACTATGCCCACGGGTGCAGATCTATCTGAAGCACTAAGCAAATGTCGCTTATGTCTTACAGATGTTTAACAGCAACATAATGAATGTTGAACAATCTTTGCAACACCTGCTTTAAAGGAAAAGCAGTTTTGAACTATAAAAAAAGAAGACGGGATAACCACTGGTATCCAGGAGCATAATGACCGCTTTTACTTCTCACTGGGATATCCATTTTTACTGGGATACATATTTTTATGAGCTTGCATACCACATAGACCTTAATAGTATTGTTTCAATATCTTCATTCATGTATTCCTGTGTGTATGTCTGGTGTTATTGATCCTGGCAAGTGCTGAAAAGTCTAGTTGTCCCTACTACATGATATCAAATACAAGGTGATCATTTGCTGTTAGGGATCAGTTACATCATTGTCATCTGATACTCTGCAATTTCCTATTTACAATAATAGAAAGATCATGGATAACATATTTGTGTCATATTTTGTATCATATTACATCGATCGATTGTGCTTTTGTAGCAACACCGCAATGCCAATCTGACAATCTGAGTTTTCAGCTGTAAGGGGAACATAATACAGTGACTAGGTCCCATTAGAGATCTGGGAGAGAGATCATGTGTCCAGCTGAGATAATTGAAAGCTCATGCTTTCAATGAGAGTGTAGGCACAGGCCGTGCAGACAGGGGAAAGGGAAAACAATTTGTGATTATTAATCCATGCGGCTGGCCCCGTGTCTATCACTCTTGTGACCAAGAGTCACAGACCAGGGCCCTCGAGTTAAAGTACAGTACACAGTACATCAGTAAATCATTTGAAATGTAATAATAATGCGAACGAATAGCAAATAGCTAATGTCCATAAAAGTATTATTCCCGTGTGTTAAAACTGGTGACAAGTAAACGCACCCCACAAAGCTTGGCTACTGTTGTCTACCATTGTTGTCTACATTAGCTAGTCTAACATTAGGTCATCTGCTAATCATGCACCAATGCAGTGAATTATGAAGTTATTTCACACAGTCCAATGACACTGTAAAGAAAATTATGTAAAAGCGAATTTTCGAGATAGAGACAGCTGAACCAGGCTATTAGCAAACAGCCTGGTTCAGCCTCACCTTGATCACGCCAGTATGGTGGGCTGACAAAGGGATTTAACAAAAACTTCAGGTATCCCAAAACAAGCTGGTAATGTGGTTATTGGTTTGGATCCTCGGGACCATGTAGGCAGGAGTCAATTACAGGAACTTAATTGGCTACCTGTTGAGGCTAGAGTGTCACAGTTTAGACTGTCAATGGTCCACAGAATATTTAGAAACAGGGCCCCAAAGTATTTGACAAATTACCTCACCAGAGTAGGAGAAGCTTACAGTCACAACACCAGAGCTAGCTGTGCCAATCTGCAGTCAGTTAGGTTCAAAAGGATTTTGCATTCCAAGGGCCTAGTGAATGGAATCAGCTCCCATTGGACATTAAAGAGGCTTCAAGGCAAAACGCCTTTAAATCTAAACTTAAAAGGTGGCAACTAGATTTAAAAAAATAAATATTCGGTTGAATAGATTATTTGGGAGGATATAGACTGATTGTTATTGTTACCATGAAAATATACCGTATGTGTGTATGTTCTGTGGCAGACGGTGGGGATGCAGGAGGGGAGAGGTAAAGGAGGGCCGTTATGTGCCATTCCCCACGTGGACATTACGGCCCATATATGGACTTCTACCACAATCATGGCAAGATGCGGGCCAGGTAAGTCCCTCAGCCAAACCGGCTGCTGCGAATCAGCACACGAGGAGGTGCATGATAAAAAGGGCGACAGCACACACACTCAGAGAGACCCATGGGGGACGTAGGATAGAGAGAAAGCGTGAGTACGAACCTGCTGGATTGCCTGTGTATGACCGACCGAACTGAGGAACGTGCTGTGTGCTATTTCCCTGCCTGGCTGAGAACCCCGTCTGTTATTAACCCTTGCCTGCCCGACTACCCTCCTGTTGCCACGACCCCTGGACTACCAGAGAAGCCACAACGTGTACCGACCCCTTGCCTGAACTTTGACTACAGTCATTAAATGCTGTAATTTACCTGACATTGTGTGTGGACAGTTGTTCTGTTATCTCCGGTCGAGTGAACACACATGTGTGTCACATATGGTGGAGAATTGTTTTCTGACCGAAGATAACAGATCCCACACCAACCGAACAATGGACTTGTCCGATCTCCTGGCACTGGTATTACAGCTGGTGGCGAGCAACCAGCAGCAACAAGCCAGACATGAGCACACCATGCTCGTACAAATGCAGAACACTGAGGAACAGCATAGACAGCACGCAGAGGCTATGGAGATTCAAGCCGAGCAAGCTGCTCTCCTGCGGGCAGAGCTCAGAGAATGGCGTGAGGGGCAGGAGGAGCGAGACGCCGTCGCCAGGACTCACCGAACAGATCCGGCAAACAGACCACGGCAGATGACATAGAGAACTTTATGACAACCTTCGAGAGAACGGCCCAGCGAGAGGGGTGGCCGGAAGAGCAGTGGGTCGGGCTGGTGGCTCCCTTTCTGTCCGGTCTGGCTCAGACCACCTGCCAAGACCTTTCCACCAGCCCAGAGGTGAGCTACCCGATTCTGAAGGAAGGGATCCTGAAACGATACGGCTATACCCTGATTACCCGAGCCCAGCGC